>APFE030296492.1:83349-111693 GCA_000404065.3 Pinus taeda
GGATCTGGGCAAAGCTATCCATCATCGCGTTCCGTTGTCGCTCGAGGGCTTCTTCGAGCAAGATTTTGATGGGATCTCATGCCCCCTCATCTTTCTTCTCGTCCACCATGGGAGGCCGTAGGGATTTGAGAGGCTGGTTGCAAAGGTTCAACCAGTTCAAGCCCTAACTCCTTATATCCTGACCTTGTTGGGGACATGCAAAGAAAAACAGAGAAAAAGCAGACCGCTCTGATACCACTGATCTGGATTTAAACAGGAACGCAACAAGTTACATAGATAACCATATACACAAAGATGTAGTGGAAATAATACTTCATTTCATTAATGGAAAATACTGAAACATGCTTACAATCAGAAATGGAAATAAACTAGCTAGGGCGATGGTAGCTTATCTCTGAGAAGAGATGTGATGGATACATGCCTCTGAACTGTGTTACAATGAGGCTCGAAGGTCTATTTATTGTTGAGAAACAATGAAAAACCCTTCACATTCCAAAACCTAACCCTAAGAGATGAAACGCCAAACTGTGGGCCCCGTTTGGGGGGTAAGTTGGTACATCAACTTCCCGGGGTCGTAACTTTAGCATATGATCTCTGTTTGATGTGTACAATAGCTCATTAGAAATATCTATTCGAGCACTATCATTGTTGGAACAAGCAACATCAGTCCATTGCATGGACCCATGTTTCCCCTGGATTCTCCAAAAAACGTCGTTTAGGGCCTCAAAACGGCTCCGGAA
Source organism: Pinus taeda (assembly GCA_000404065.3). Taxonomy (NCBI): domain Eukaryota; kingdom Viridiplantae; phylum Streptophyta; class Pinopsida; order Pinales; family Pinaceae; genus Pinus; species Pinus taeda. The sequence continues at coordinate 84,090 of APFE030296492.1, forward strand.
GTTCAGGACCCAAAAAACTGCTAAAATAGTAAGTTGTGCTACAATTAAGGAAACTGAAAATGCTGAGAAAGACAATGGTGGGGGTCCAGATGGACTTGGCAGGTGGCCACCAATATCCACCTGGATCAAAGATATCATATTTCAGGTTCCTACATTAGTCACTTCTGCCAAATTTGTAGGAGGCGGTAGGGTAAAACTTCCCATTAACGTAGGGTCTTTTAGTAGGCCTTCTCCAATATTGTGAAGCATGCTAGGGCTTCCATGGATCATTGGAATGCTTCCCATAACTTGCGAACTATTGGGGAGAAAATTTTGTTGTCTGATTATTGTAATTCCTCCTTGGGAAGGAAATGCAATTTTCCTAAAATAGGTCGACACAATGGCTTCCATGGCATATATCCAGGGTTTTCCCAGTAGGATGTTGTAATCGAGGTTTCCGTCGATGACTTCAACATCGATTTCTATTGTTTTTGCCCCCAGTTAGACTTTCAAGTTACTTGATATTCCATACGGGGTGTATGTTCGTCCATCCAATGCTTTCAATGTCGTCGATGATCATGAAAAGGATGGAGATCCTAGAGTTTTCCAGCAACTCATCAACATGATACATGTGGATGCTCCCTCATCAATAATTGTTCTATGAACAGTTTTGTTGAGGGCTTTCACTTGAATGAGGAAAGCTAGTTGAGCTGGCAACTGAGGGTCGTATCCTTTATGATTAACGGATACAAGATTGGAATCCATTGGGTCAATCCCACCTATCGCTGATAATAAAGGTTGCTTTTGGGAGGGGCAATTTTGCAATACCTCAAGAGTCGACATCACGGAGGCCAATTGGGCTAAATCCTCCACTATATTATAGTGTTGTGCTACTCGGGCATGAGGATTAAACGTCGATTTGTGTACTACTCCCTTTGGTAGTTTTATTGTTAATTCAGGAATGATGGGTGGCACAACTTTGGTTGAAGTTGTTGTTCAACTACTAGGATGATCATTATCCTTGTTGTTCAACATCCATGGATTCCCGTAATCTTTACTCATTGTCCATATCAGAGCATCATTTAGTTTCTTTGAAATTGACAACATTAGCACTTGGGACGGGGAAGAATTTTCGCTAGCAACCAGATTTTTCCCTGGGTTTGGAAACGGATCAGTCAATACAACCGAGGTTTTTGAACTTTTGAAAGATTTTCTAAGTTCTTCTTTATATGGACACTCTCTAGTCCAATGATCCTCGTCATATATATGGCATGGAGTTTTGGGTTTCCCATTCCCATAAGGGTTTGTAGAATATTTTCTAGGAGATGAGTCCTCCTGGTTCTTCTTCTTCCCTTGTGTTTTCTTCTTGCCTCCTGATTGCTTGGGTTCTTTGCCTTTGTCTGTCGACACGACATTTACTTCCAAGGCTAGAAGTTCCTAATTTGCATTTTGACTTGAAACCGTGCAGGCCTTTTTCGATGTAGCCTTTGCGGTTTTAGTGCTTGTCGTACCTATCACACCATCACTGGCATGAGAGTCTTTGTTTGATTTAGGAGGCGGAGGAACGGAAAATTCTGGTCTAGGATCATCAGGCATTTTATCATAGAGCGTGCCAGACTAAGTATAAATCAAGTCTAGATATTGTGCACGAGCAATAACTTGCTCTTCAGTGATGACTCCTCCCTTTGCCACATCTTCTGTAATAGTGGGTAACAGTGACTTAATAAACCATTCAGCCAATAGCTGATCAGGAAGATATGTTTTTACCATTCTACGATGACATCGCCACTCATGAATATGATCGGATATGTGAGTGGATTTTGTTTCTTTGAAATTGGTAAGTAGTTCAGTTCCTGTTTCGTACCTTATAGGTAACTGAAAATGGGTTAAAAAGGTTGTGGCTAGGGTACTGAAGTTATCAAACGAAGCTCTACGTAGTTTGATATACCACTTTTATGCTAGACCAGTTAACATGCGCTGAAAGAGGTGAAGCCGAATCGAATCATCATTGGGAGTGTTTGATGAACACCATAGATGAAAAGTCATCACATGATTCGATGGGTCTTCACCTGGATTTCCATTAAATTTAGGAATATCAGACAGAAGTTTATGCGGAATCGTCGGCCACCAAGGGGCGTAGGAAATTGGATTGTTCGTTAGTCGACTTAGATCCGGTAACTCTAAAGTTGCTACAAAAGGCAACTGTTGGTTCAGGCTTGGTTAAGCATACCCAGGATAAGACAGAATTGTTTGAGCCATCGGTCTTTGCATACCATCATAATGCATTTGATGTTGGTAACTTTGGTAAGGTTGATGGGCATAACCATTATGATATGGTTGATACGGCTGCCCATTACTTGCAAATACTTGTTGCTCATATCCTTGGTAAGCCTGCTGGAATTGCGGTTCTTGCTATTGCACCAGCCATGGTTGTGAAGTCATGGGTTGTTGTCCAGTACTGACTGTTTGACCACGATGGGGGTTGGTGTTCCTCATTTGAACCTGTGCCATTCCACTAGTTGGTGATTGTGGTTGTGTCGTAGGTACAAGAGTTTGTTGCATTACAACCTAAGAAACTTGAGGTTGGCATACAACTGGTGACGCTTGCGCTTGTGATACTGCCACAATAGCCGACGTAGTGGGGATGTTTGTCATAGGTAAAAATTGTTGTATTGAGCATACAACTCTTGGTTGTTAAGACAGAATTGGCACCCAACCGCTAGTTGTGATTCCAGCATTACCTAAATTTTGTTGTGAACTCACGCATGGTTGTCCTTCCAAGGAAGGCAATAAAAGGGAATACGACCCTCCATATTATGGTAATCCAGTACTCAAAGGAATGATTTGCCTTTGGGGACCAGTTTGCCCAAATTGACCTTGTGACGGATCAATTTGTTGAGACTCAACGTAAGATATTCCAGATATAATTCCAGACGAACAAACGGGAACAGTCCATACTGTCGAAATATCCCCTGGACGGACTCCATCTAGCGATTGAAAGTTGTTGGGATAGATGGCACACCGCTGAACATTGTCGGAACAGCAGAAGGAGCTTCTGCTATTGCTATGTCGGGTAACACAGTCCTTGATGTTGACGGTTGTTCAGACATATTAAGCCTATCCAAAAGATTCCTCAGAGATTCTTCAGGAGCTTCCAATGGTGGGTGGATATCTTCTAATAAAGAAGGATATAGGGTGATCCCAGCTCCAAGTTGCGTTGGAGTTCTAGATGGAGGATCTTCCACAATCTCTTCTATGGTAATCAATCCGAGAGGAAGAGGCAGACCGTCAGGTCCGTAAAATATTTCTGGTGCCGAAGAAGATGTAAGTTCTGCAGCAACAGATGGTTGGGTAGTAACGCCTTCTGAATTGGCTGTAGACAGAGCCAGTTCAGGAATAGAAGTGTTGACCGTCACACTAGGATCAGTTGTAATGTCCTTTTGCTATTGCACAATTTCTTTTGTAGAGGCAGGGATACCAGAAATGTTCGGACTAATCGGAGTCTCTGAGGATGTTGGAGTGCTCACTCCAACCAACCTAGGGGACTTTGATCTGGTCAAACGAGTTCGCTTCGTCTGGAATGGTTTTGTTTCCGGAGTCAACGACGGTTGACTCATAAGTCTCCACGAACGATGAGGTTTTGATTGAATTTCTTCCACTATTCGGATTATTTGATCAACTCAAAATAAAAGGGAAAAAATGTTTTTCGAATTAAATGAATTTTAGACGCTTTGACACAACTTGTTTTTCAATTTTAAAGAGTCGAGAAAAAACAAAAGATGACTCTAGTTGCCTTCGATTTTTATTGAGCCTGAAGTGACAAATGCTTAGAGGACCTTTTCCTTTAAGGAGTCTAAAAAGGAGCAAAATGGACTTCTCTGGAGATCTAGATAGAGGGGATTACCAAACCAATCGTAAAACTGCAGAATACTTTTTACGGTATGGCATTCAATCTTCCTGAATGATGTGTTCATTGCATTGCGATTGATAGGGCGGCAGACACGGCTTCCTAAGGATAAAGGATGCAGCCTATTGTGGTCTACCAAAATATACTTGACGGTACGTGGGAGCACAAGTTCGTACTGGCACTTGTCGTCTCAGAGTGGAGGAATCACCCAACCAACAATGAAAATAACAGTTACCAGGTTTTACGACGCCGAAATACATCTCTAGCCTAGACCTCTAGATGTTGTGTGTTAGGTTCCAAAGTGTTGTTAGATTCATTGAATTTATTTTAAGTTGATCTTGCTTAAAAATTTGCCTTTCAGGTTCACCGCATGATGTGTATATAATTCCTAAAATGTAATCTAAGATGAAACAAACGTTTAATCTCTTTTGCAGAAAATCCTAGCTACTAAGGAAAGAAAGTTAAGAATCTTTCTGCAAAGAGCACAGAGCACACGCTAAATGCACTGTCCTAAATAAAACCAAGCAGTCAAAATACAAATGCACATGCATGTATTTCTTTTCAGCCTTCTTAATATACGAATGATGATAAGAAAGCTATGTGAAAATCTGAATTATTTTCAAAGTGACAGTACTCAACAAATTTCTTTTCAAAATGAAGTGAAGGTAAGAGAGACACTTTGCGATTTCGAAATGAAAATTGCTTTTCGACACCTTAAAAACTGTTAATTAAAATCATATGCAATAGTAACCGTATAATCGACTATCAAGAACAATGGGATTGTCTTCTAAAACTGAAAATGACAGCTACGACACTTTCAGATCCACAAACGACAGTTCGACTATGCTACTTTTTTGCAAAAGAGAACTGAAAATGACGCACAATACATAAAAAAAACTTACAGTTCTTTGCACTAAGGAGGCGGAATAATGCAATAAAAGGGGGGTTTCACAGATATATACTGACTACAGACAACAAAACTCCTTAATAGTACTAAAAATAGTGAGAAAAAACCACAGTCTAAAGGTAAAGTTAACCTTCGCTAACCATCACACCTGACACACTCAGCGCACCTACTGCAATCGGGAAGTGTGATGCATACAGTCTGCCTTGAAGGCAGGGTGTGATGGTACCAGTGTGAGACTTTAAGCGAGTTTTCACTCACAGTTTGCAATTCATTTCAGGGATTTAGGCCGAGTAAGTAATGTTCAATATATGTAAAACATAGGGGTGATCTAAAGAGGTTACTAGAGCCACCACTTAGGGCAATTAGACTGTTTGTAGATCGATTGTTTAATTTATAAACAAAACCCAGAGATAGACTGAAGCAGCGTTGATCTACTTTGAATTTGTATAACAAATGCAGTTTGAAGGCTAGTTGGCTTGGCTTCAGGCTCCGTCTGTAAGTTTATAAAAGAAACAAAGATAGATAGGCTAACAAAAAATCTAGTCACTCCCCAGCGGAGTCACCATTTTGTTACCGGGAATAGTGTCCACTCAGATGCTACTATTCCCACTAAGATTGGTAGCTATCTTAGAAACAAACAAGTAACGCCTACTTTCGTTTTCCTTTATGAAAATAGACAAGAGGGGGACCAAGGAGACCAACCTTAGTCTTGCGCTTGATTTCCTCTCCTTCCTGATAGAGCTTTATTGCTTCTTCTTCATCTGCACAGCTTCAAAGAGCACCTGTGGAATCACAACAACATACTACTATTGAAGAGAAAACATCTATATTCATAAATAACACAGGAACAAATGTGTGTTAACCATACAAAAGCATATATAAACAAGTACACAAGAATATGGAGGAAAACTAGAATAGCTTTATTAAGATGAAAAGTAGCAAGAGGATTACAACCATATGTTCTGACCTAGCATCATCCTCTAGATAGAAAGCCCTTCTTCACCTCAAGCAAAGCTTAGATCACCCAACACTATGAATGTACACCAGAAAACCAACAACACTTCTCTATAAGATACAAAATTCCAGCCTCTGGATCTATGTGATGAGGGATCCATATATAGATGATTGTAGGGAGGTGAGTCATCTTCTGGGGATCTTGATTAGTGTCCTCTCTCTGATAGTTCCTTATTCCACTTGGAGAATGATGATCTCTTACTCATCCCTGGTCGAAAACAGAGAGGCAAGTGTCAGAGGGGAAGCTTCTGGAAGATTCCATGATCTTCCACCTCGCATTTTGTCCCTTCCATTTGTCCATTCCCGACCATCGCACCCTACAGAGGAAAAATTTAGTATGCATCACACCTTTTACACTGGGAAGGTGATATGCATCGCACCCTCTGCACTGGGCTTTCAGTATGGTCCAGTTTTGACCATTTATGAGCAGTTTTAAGTGGAAAACTTCTGGGAGATGATGTAATCAGCTGACCTTGTTTCTTTAGGAAGTGAAGCAAAACTTTTAGGGACTTAGGAGCCCTTAGTTTATGGACATTTATTATTCGGGTTGAATTTCCCAAAAATGTCTATAACAGTGAGAAAAAATTGGGCAAAAAACATAGTTTTTTGGCAAAAATGACAATTTTCCATCCTGTGCACTGCGCCATTATCCCTATGCGTAGCGCCTTTTTTCAACTGATTTTGGAGGCCTTTTCGTGCACCATATTTTCTCCAAGTGGACTTTTTGGAACGGTCTATTTGTTTACTTTCTAGAACAAGTGGAATTTCTAAATTTGGAGTCCATTTTCTCCTCCAAAAGTGAGTTCTCCCAACACTGCTTCCTATTTAGCCAAAAAGGTGCAGAAAGGGCATTTTGGAGGTGTTTTTGACCCTTTTGGAAGCTTAAAACTTAACAAAACTTTATAGTAACTTTTTGGGAATTCATAATTTTGCATGGGCAATGCAAAAATGTAAATTTTACCTCTAGAGGAGGTCCCTAGCAAAAGCGAACACCAGGTAGCATTATGCACCAGGCAGAGAATCCTATTTTTTCCTCCAAGATTCAAAATTGACAAAAAGTGTGCCAAATTTCTTGAAATTAGAGCTGAGTGACCTGCATCAAGTACTATGTTGGGCTAAGGAAGGCTCAGCCAAGATTTTGAGTCTATATTGTTATTTCTTCCTCCTCAAATTTTTCCTCAATTTGGCCTTCAAGGTCCTTATCCTCACTTTGAAAATCTTGTTTCTTGCCAAATAGTGATAGGACATGTGCCTCAACATCTTTTTCTCTTTTTTGGCCTTCTCCAACAGTTTCTCCAAGTGCATGTTTTCCCTTTCTAGCCAAGATTCATGATCAACTTCAATCTCTTGCTCTAGTGGTGTCAATTTGATTTTCCTCCTCTTGGTTGTTTGTCGGTTTTCCCTTATAGTTTGCAGCTCCATGATCGTATGGTGATCCTCCAGCTGATTTTTTCTTTGCTCAAGATAATTGATAATCCACTTAGCTCCTTCCAAGTTAAGAGCTAAGGCATGAAGGTCAGCTTCTTGTTCCTGGATGATCTCTTTAACTCTTGAGCTTTGGGAGCCCAAATCAGTGTCCTCATCCTGAATGAGAATGAAATCTCTCTCTTGACCTTCCAAAGGCCCCTCATCATGCACTGGTTTTTTACCTTTGTCCTGTACCTGCTTTTTTGTTGAAGGAAATGAGACCCCTTCCACCCTGGGTGGAGATAGTACTCGTTTTTCCACTGCAAATAGCCTCCTTGTCCCCTTTTGATAAGTGATGAATACTGGCACACTAGTGGTTTGAGTCTCATGCACTTCTTGCTGATGTGAACGCCCTCCTGCCTCATGAAAAACTGATGGGGTCACTTGAGGACTTGTGAAAAATTCATGTGAAATTAAATCATCCCATGAAACATTCAACAAGCTCAGCTGATGCAACACCACAATCTTGATCAATGCAAAGTGATAAATGTTGTTGTATTGTTATGAGGAGGCTTTCTTTTCACTAATGCGGTCATTTTCACAATATTCCAGCACATGAAATAGGGGAGGTTCATCATCCTCACCCTAGTGAAATGCATCAATAATCTAATATGGTATGCGTACAAGCAAGAAAATCTGCCTTCACAGCTAAAATATTTGATTATGAGCTTCATGAGGGGAGCATATGTGCCCTGTAGGTATCTGAAAGGGAATACTCTACTAATCTGCTTCTGATAGCCAGCCTTGATATAAGGCTCATAATGCTCTTTGTCAACCAGTTGTCCCTTGTTCCATTGTTCTCCCACATTCAGAATACTTATTTCTTCAGCTATAGTTTCAGGTGTCAAGGTAAATGTATCACCCGCCAAATTGACCTGGCCATTGTGAAGATGGAGAACAAACAATCTAGCAAGCTCATGGTGATATTTGACTCTTTCCACCATCTCACAAAACTGATAGCAAGATTGATGTTTGAAACATGCTACAGCAAGAGGACAAGCCAATAGCTCTGTAAGTGTAGTGGGCTCCTCTCGGATGTGTTTGCCTCCCTTGTGAGGTTTTCTAGGTGCAGGAAGTTCTTGAGAGGAATAACTTACTGTTTCCTCATCCCTTTCATAAGGTGAATTTGTCTCCATAGTTTCCACTGTTTGGTTTGAAGAGATGAGTATGAAGAGATTTTAAATCAAGAATAGGTGTTTGCTATTTGACGAATGAAATTGATGAGGGGGACAATGGATGAGGGATTTTTTATGTTGGATATAATGGGTTTAGGGAGTGATAGGGTTTGAGGATGCCAATTAGGGTTTAGGAGTAGTGGGAATTAGGTATTAGGGTTTTCAGTTTTAGGGATTGTTATAGACATTTTTGGACACTTCAACCCCAATCACAAATTTCCATAAACTGAGGGCTCTTAAGTCCCTAAAAGGGTTGCTTCACTGCCTAAAGGAACAAGGTCAACTGATTACATCATCTCCCAGAAGTTCTCCACTGAAAATTGCTCATAAATGGTCAAAACTGGACCATACTGAAAGCTCCATGTAGGGGGTGTGATGCATATCACCTGCCCAATGTACAAGGTGTGATACATACTGTTTTGCTCCTCTGTAGGGTGCAATGGTCGGGAATGGACAAATGGCAGGGACCAAAATGTGAGGTGGAAGATCATGGAATCTTCCAGAAGCTTCCCCTCTTACACTTTCCACTCCATTTTCGACCAGGGATGAGTAAGAGATCTTCATTCTCCAAGTGGAAGAAGGAACTATCAGAGAGAAGATACTAATCAAGATCCCAAAAGATGACTCACCTCTCTGTAATCATCTATATATGGATCACTCATCACAAAGATCCAGGGGGAATGGAATTTTGTAATCTATAGAGAAGTGTTGTCAGTATTCTTGTGTACATTCACAGTGTTGGGTGATTTTCTTTGCTTGAGGTGAAAGAAGGGCTTCCTAGCTGGAGGATGATGCTGGGTCAGAGTTGCTCATGGTTGTAATCCTCTTGCTACTTTTATCAGAATAAAGCTATTCTTGTTTCCTTCCATATCCTGGTGTATTTGTTTATATGTGCTTATCTACGGTTAATGTACATCTAATCCTACATTATTTGTGAATTTAGATCCTTGTTTCTTGCATAGTAGTATTTTGTTGTGATTCTATAGGTCCCTTTTGATGTTGAGCATACAAAGAGCGAGCAGCAAAAACTCTATCAAGAAGGAAAGGGAATCAAGCGCAAGACTCAGGTTGGCCCTCTTGGTTCTCCTCTCACCTATTTTCATAAAAGGAATCAAAAATAGACTATGATTGTTTGTTTCTAAGATAGCCACACATCTTAGTGGGAATAGTAGCATCCGTGTGGACACTATTCCCGTATAACAAAATGGCGACTCCGCTGGGGAGCAACTTCATTACTTGTTAGCCTATCTATCCTTGTTTCTTTTATAAACATACAGACTTGCCAAAACTAAACCCTAGGAAAGCCTCTCTACTCCCCACTACGACCTCCTGAAAACTCAAAAGCCAAATCAGCAATAACTCCACCTGAATACAACAGACCATACCTCAGTAGCAGACGACAATCTATTTATGATCACCTCAGACTTAGAGATACTCTAACCTCAAACTATGTCTTACTAAGCACAGCCTGAAGTCAAGCTAGATAGCCTTCGAACTGCATTCGTCATACGAATGCAAAGTAGATCAATTTTGCTTCAGTCAATCTCCGGGTTTTGTTTATAATTAAACAATAGATCTGCAATCAATCTAATTGTCCTAAGTAGTGGCTTTAGTAACCTCTTAAATCACCCTGTGTTTTTACATACATTGATCCTTACTTATTCAGCTTAAACACCTGAACTAAACTGCAAACTGTGAGTGAAGTCTCGTTAAAAGTCTTGCACAGTAACCATCACACTCTACCTTTAAGGCAACCTATATGCCTCGCACTTCCCGAATAGAGTAACTGTGCTGCATACTGAGTTCACTGTGTAACAGGTGCGATGGTCAGGGAGGACTGATTTTACCTTCCGACTGTGGATTCTTCTCACTGTTTTCAGTATTATTCAAGAGTTTTTGTTTTCTGTAATCAGTGTGCTTCTGTGAATACCCCCTTCTCTTGCATTATTCCGCCTCCTTAGTGCAAAGAACTATAAACATGTTTTTATGTATTGTGCGTCGTTTTAGTTCTCTTTTCCGAAAAATAACATAGTCAAACTATCGCCTCTAGATCTGAAAGTGTCATAGTTGTCATTTTTAGTTTTAGAAAGAAATCACATTGTTTTAGATAGTTGATTATATGTTTATCATTGCATAAGAGTTGATTTACTAGTTTTAAAGTGTCGAAAAGCAATTTCCATTTCAAAATCGCAAAGTGTCTCTCTCGTTTTCGCTTCGTTTTGAAAAAGAATTTTGTTGAGTATAGTAGCTTTAAAAGTATTTCAATTTTGCACATAGTTTTCTTAGTGTCAATTACACATTAAGGGAAGAAACCCAATACATGCATGTGAATTTGCATCTTGAATTCTTGCTTGATTTAGGTTTGTGCATATTAGCGTGTGCTCTGTGCTCTGTGAAGAAAAGATGCCTGACTTTCTTCCCCTTAGTAGCTAGGATTTTCATTGTTGAAAGAAGATAAAATGTCTATTTATCATCTTAGACTGCATTTAGGAATTTTACATACATCATGTGGTGAACCTGAAAGGAAAACTGCTAAGCAAGATCAACTTAAAATAAATCTCAATGAATCTAACAACACTTTGGAACTTAATGCAACATCTAGAGGTCTAGGCTAGAGACGTATTTCAGCGTCGTAAAGCCTGGTAACTGTTGCTTTTAGTGCTGGTTGGGTGATTCCTCCACTCTAAGACGATAAGTGCCAGCACAGACTTGTGCTCCCACGTACCGTCGCGTATATATTGGGAGACCATTATAGGCTGCATCCTTTATCCTTAGGAAGCCGTGTCTGCCACCCTATCGATTGTAATGCACCGAACACAGCATTCGGGAAGACTGACTGTCGTACCGTAAAAAGTATTCTGCAGTTTTACGATTGGTTTGGTAATCCTCTCTGCCTAGATCTCCAGAGAAGTCCATTTTTCTCCTTTTCAGACTCGTTAATGGAAAAGGTCCTTTGAGCGCTTGTCACTTCAAGCTCAATAAAAATTGAAGGCGACTAGAGTCATCTTTTGTTTTTTCTTGACTCTTTAAAATTGAAAAAACAAGTTGTGTCCAAGCGTCTAAGAATTTATTTTAAATCGGAATAACGTCATAAATTCCGTTGTTGATCTTCAAGTTGAGAAAATGGAGTCTACCAACCAAGGATTTCCCCGTGAAGGAAATCCTAGTCCCTTCCTATCTTGGGGAGATGTTGGTCCACCCCATATGGCCACTTTGTCACTTCCAGGATTGACAATTGGTTTTCCAGTCTGGCTCTTCTCTACCTCTGTCATTCAGAATCCCACAATTCCTGAATAGTCTAACCAGCAACTGGATGACACTAGAGTTACTTGCCAACCTTCTACTTCATCTGATTCTCCTTCTCCTCCTCCCTCTTCACTTGACAAAGCCGATAAAGCTAAAAGTCAAGTAACTGAGAAGAAGAAGAAGCAGAAAGAAGAAAAAGGAACCAAAATCGAAAGGGAACAACCAAGTATCGTCTAGCAAAAATCCACACATCGCACAATCAAAACCTAAATCTCCTTGCGTCATATGCAATGGAGACCACTATCACCGAGATTGTCCCTGCATCCCTCGGATCTTAAGGGAATCATCTCCTCGTTTGCACCACCTGGTAGCATCAACCTCTAGCGACCATGTTGAATGCTCACCGTCGACCAGTGAAAGTGAAGCACATGGACAAAGAAGGAATCCTAAAATTCCTTGTAAGTTGTGTGAAGTCGATCACACCATCCACCGTTGTCCCTTCCTTGAAGAGGCCAAAAGAGTTTTAGATAATCGTCTGGTTTCACCGTTGCGACTTCCTCATGGATATCAAAAACTCTTACCGAGTCCTCCACAGGTTGAAAATCTGGCTGGCCCATCCTTGTGGTCAACTGAAGCACCTATTGTTGAAAATGAACCTTCGGAATCCATACCAGACGAAAGTAAAAGGGTCGATACGGTAGTTGACCCGATATTGCCTTCGGAATGTTCATCCTTAAACGATACCGTCACTGAAGAGAAAGAGAATGAAACCGTTCAAATTCTTTTCATCAACACCAACTCCGATGAGCTTGGGGGCAGTCCTCCCGTTCCTTTACCGCAGGAAGGAATTTCATCAAAGTCCTACCCGGACGTCTATTCAGTCCCACCACCAAGCAATCTAGTGGTTTCCTTCGATTGGAACCTACTAGGGAGACCCCGTTTACAAGTCAGTGTACCATTTAGAATTATTGTACAAGCTTACAGAATGGTCATGGTTGGTACCATCATCGATGAAGGGGCTTATGTGAGTATCCTTTCCTCAACTGCTTGGAAAGCGCTTGGTTTGCCACCGCTTTTGCCTGAAATGAGAAATCTAACAGGCTTCGACAAGGGAACCAGTCGACCTTCAGGGATCCTTCCAAATGTGCCCATTACTTTGAGAAGGAAAATTGTTCACATGAACATTATGGTAGTTCAAGGACCTTTAGATTACAATCTACTCCTTGGACGTGACTATATTTATTGCATGGGAGTCGTCGTCTCCTCACTCTTTAGAGTAATGTGTTTTCCGCACGAAGGCAGAATGGTCAAGCTCATAGACAAAATGTCATTCCCTGGTTCACACATTGAAAATAGTCAAATGCCATCCCTGAATGGTCTTTTCACAGAAGAAATGTCTCATCGGTCTCCAGTCCGTCCACCTGATGAGCGCAAGTGATTCGGGAAGATGTGGCTGAAACCCAGGGGGCATGCACCCTGGTCTTCTTCGGCAGGAAAACTCTAGGTATAGGGTAGGTTTCGGCGAAGGATATATGACTAGTTTGATACCCGTCCGTCTAGGAAAAGGGAATTAGACCGGATAAGATACCTCCGTTAGAAGGTAGGCCTTTCCTGATAAAACGAATGTTTTGTCTGCAAATTGAGGGGTAACCTGGAAACTCTTCTCCGCTATACCTGGGGGGATGCAAACCTTTCCGCGTGCATGTGAAGAGCAGCTATTTATTTTTTAAATTTGTAGGGCCTCTAACCCTTTAAACCCGTAAGGCTAGTCATTTCCTAACTTGCATAAAGAAAGGATTCATGGCAAAGCTTTAGAGATGTAAGCCACTTCAAAATAGCATCTCGAAATGAGACATTTTCATCATACGACTGGCAAGCAACGTTGTCGCAGAGTTCAAGCTTGTTAAAAAATAAACTCTCCACGAGCATTTTTAGCACATAGTTCATGCTAGTTAAAAAATAAACATAAGTCATGAGCAAGTGTTTCTCCCAGCGTTTAAGCTCATTAAAAAATGAACGGGTAAATAACCATTTTGAATGTCTTATCGCCAGCTTTTGAGCCTTGGTCGTGTTCTCACCATCACCTCCACTCTGTTTTTAGCCGATCATTCACCCCCATATGATTTTTTACCCCTTCGAGGAACATCTGCGAAGAGTGACTCTGCTACCAATCCTTGTAACTCTGCCATGATTGGAAAATTCCAAACCTTACCTGGAATCAGCTGCTACCCGAAACCATCACTTGTTCCTCGAAGACGAGTCTTCTTTAAGCTCTTTTCACATGAGTCGTAAAATATGAAAATATTGTCGATTGATTAGCCTCTCCAACTCGTTAAAAGGCATTAGAAGTGCTATCCCTCCTCTAGATTTTAATCTTTTTGGCCCTGAGGGATTATTACACAAAAATATCGAGCGTTTGTCTTGTTCAGCTCGTTAAAACTATCAAAAATTCATCCCTTTTGTATTATTTTACGCTTTTTCAAACTTAAGGGATTATACAACGAAAAAGAATCTTTGGAGTCTTCTTTTTGTTTCTTTCAGACTCTCTAAAATTGAAAGAGACCAAGTTATCTTTGTCGTTAAACTCGTTAAACTAAATAGCGACAAACTCATCCAACAGGATGAGAACGAGTTTCACTGTTGCTAGGCTCGCTAAAATATAGCGACAGGTTCACCCGAAGGGAAAATTATAGAACAAGCATATGTTATCCTCCTCAAGCTTGACAAAACTAAAGAGGTACTGGTCAGCAATGATTGGGGAAAATTGGGAAGAAAACAAGAAGAATCTTTATTGGTAGCAAGTCGCTCTTGAACATGACACTTTCCTTCCGCATCCATGTCGGGTTGGGTTGTTCTGTCCACTGGTCCTCACCATTGGTTCACACCATCCATCTCTGGGGTTAATGCTACCAATCCATCATCAGTGTCACCGATATGTTCAAAAGAAGTCATTTAGACAATTCACCTGAGTCTCACCCACTGCAATTCATTCATGCTTCATTCCTTCATGACCGCCACCCTGAACCCTCATATCATCAGTTTGTTTTCACCTCCAAAATCATTTGCTTCGTTCCGTGTCATTGGTGTGAGATTCATCAAGGCCCTCCTGTGATGGCTCACTTCTTGTCGACATCAGCTCATTATCTAAGAAGTTGACTTAGGAACAACCCTTTCAGTACTTTGAAGCTCACATGCCTCAATGGCAAGTTTCTCACTTTCGGCGACAGGTTTACATCAATGACCTTCAACCGAGAGATTTTACATGGTGTTCGATGCCAAGTCCCTTTTTCACACCACGTAGATTGTATTGTAGTACCTTTAGGTTCATTTTCATTATTGGTGATTCCTCTCGCGTATGTTAACAGCTTACATCATTGGCTGGTAATCAGGTAATGTATTTCCATGTTCGACTCCAAAAACATTTTTCACATGGATTGACTTGTACTCCGAGTGAAGATTGGCTGAGTTTGAAGACCCCAGATCTAGTTTAATCCATCCAGGCTACGATATATTCAGGAATATAAAAACATCCAGTGTACATCATTGCTGAACAGATCATCATCCAAATCAAAGGATGATGTGTCCATATCATCAGTCTGTCACACAGACGATCGTCTGTCCTATGTACATGAAAATGAGTTTATAAAGTTGAGCATGGAAATGCCCGCCTCAGCTAGATCATGAAAAATGTTGTCATATAATGTATTGTATTTTATCTTATTACAGGTCACCTCCCATCTCAGAAAAACTTCAGATCCTCATATTAAAGCATTTCACCTGACATAAAAAACGATTAACGACCTCTTGCTTTAGGGGGCAACTGTTATAGACATTTTTGGGCACTTCAACCCCAATCACATATGTCCATAAACTGAGGGATCTTAAGTCCCTAAAAGGGTTGCTTCACTACCTAAAGGAACAAGGTCAACTGATTACATCATCTCCCAGAAGTTCTCCATTGAAAACTACTCATAAATGGTCAAAACGGGACCATACTGAAAGCTCCATGTAGGGGGTACGATGCATATCACCTGCCCAATGTACAAGGTGTGATGCATACTATTTTTCTCCTCTATAGGGTACGCTGGTCGGGAATGGACAAATGGCAGGGACCAAAATGCGAGGTGGAAGATCATGGAATCTTCCAGAAGCTTCCCCTCTGACACTTGCCACTCCATTTTCGACCAGGGATGAGTAAGAGATCTTCATTCTCCAAGTGGAAGCAGGAACTATTAGAGAGAAGACACTAAAGATCCCAAAATATGACTCACCTCTCTGTAATCATCTATATATGGATCCCTCATCACAGAGATCCAGGGGGGCTGGAATTTTGTAATCTATAGAGAAGTGCTGTCAGTATTCTTGTGTACATTCACAGTGTTGGGTGATTTTTCTTTTCTTGAGGTGAAAGAAGGGCTTCTTAGCTGGAGGATGATGTTGGGTCAGAGTTTCTCATGGTTGTAATCCTCTTGCTTCTTTTATCTGAATAAAGCTATTCTTGTTTCCTTCCATATCCTAGTGTATTTGTTTATATGTGCTTGTATATGGTTAATGTGCATCTGATCCTACATTATTTGTGAATTTAGATCCTTGTTTCTTTCATAGTAGTATGTTGCTATGATTCTACAGGTCCCTTTTGAAGCTGAGCAGATAAAGAGTGAGCAGCAAAAACTCTATCAAGAAGGAAAGGGAATCGAGCGCAAGACTCAGGTTGGCCCTCTTGGTTCTCCTCTCATCTATTTTCATAAAAGGAATCAACAGTAGACTTTGATTGTTTGTTTCTAAGTTAGCCACACATCTTAGTGGGAATAGCAGCATCTGTGTGGACACTATTCCCGTATAACAGGGATAGGGGGATAGATGAGTGTGAGTGAGAAAGGGGAGGGAAAATGAAGTGAGGGAAATGTAGTGAAGGGATGTGAAAATGATGCAAGGGAGCAAATAGCAACAATGACAACTTTGAAACCCTAGACAGTATTTTGAATGTGACTATGCAACAAACTAGGGTTTTCCTTTTCACCTATTTACATACCATGAAAGCTGACTAAAACCCTTGCAATGGCACTTAGGAATTTTAAACTTACTTGTGAGATTATGTTTGCAAGATTTGGAGCTTGGAGGAGGTGATTTGAGTGAATTTCGGGCTTGAAAGGCAGGTGTTCCATGCCCACTAATAGGGGCACCACGCTACTGAGTTGTGTTGTTCCTGTATATTTTCCAACATATTTTCTGAGCTTTGTGTGCTGCACCAACCAAGTGCGCCGCGCCTCAACCTAGGTGCACCACGCCGGGAGCTTTGCACAGTTTTGCTACAATTTTTCTCCCTTAACCCTCAAATCATGTTTTGCTCTTGTTTCTTTCACTTCTTTAGGCACAAATAAATTCTTCAACATAACAAACACTTTATATACCCATGAATTTAATTTTTCACTTAAAAAAACCCACTTTTCTAAAGTTTTCTTTTCACTTGTTCTTTAAAACTCTGTTTTGGCAGTTTGACTTGTTTTTTGCCTTTGATGGACTAAATGCTTTGAATTTTTTACTCTTTTGCAGGAGCTAGAGTGAAGGAGCTTGGCAAGGTGACCAGGGATATGGCTCGGACTTAGTACATATAGGAAAAATGAAATTACATGAAATTCTTATACATCAAACAATAAAACTCTGTTTTTCCTCGAAACAAGGTTTTTAGGAAAAATCAATTATTGAGCATGTGATTATTGAAATTTTTGATCCTGAAGTTTTATTTGACATCCTCATGTGTTTATTGACCATTATTGAGATTTTACAAGAATTTAATGACAAAACCCTAGACCTAATGAGACCTAAAACCCTAAAAATGACTTTTGCAGATGTAAAGACAAAAAATCACTGTAAATGACTTGAATTTGTGAAAACAGGCCAGCAGGTAAAGACCATGAGGGAAAATGATACTTTCCACTACCATCAGATGATCCATGATCCTAATGGAATGCAGCTGATCGGATGAGAGACCTAAAATGCAATGCAACAAGAGAATTTTGATCACTGATGGAGGGATGAAGATACCGACACTAACATTGGATCTAATGGGGATGGTAGCTCCTTGGAGGTGCCAAGAAATATAGATCTCTGGAAGATAGATAGATTCATTAGATCAAAAGATATCTTGAGGAAAAATGAATCTGTTTCCTCCCTTTTAGAGGCAAGTTGTTAGGTTGCCTAGATTCCAATTTCTTATTCAGTTATTGATGGACTAGTTCCTCATCCTAGGGATTCAACCCCTGAGGATGGGAGGAGGTTGAATCAATTTCTATATCTTTGTTTTCTTTCTCTTTGTAAAGGGTTGGACTCAGCTAGATGCTTATGCCGAGTAGACATCATTTTGTATCAGTTTTAGCAGGATATTAATGAAAAGTTGCAGCTATTTTTTTGGGATCCATGTGGTATGATGTTCAGTTTAGTTTTTCTTATGTTTTCATGTATTAAAATGTATTTTTGACTCCATTTCATAATTTCATACTCTTAAAGTGGATGTTTTAAAGTTGATAGGAAAAATCCATAATATTTATGCTCTGTTTTGGGAAAATATTCACAATCTATGTTTTCTTCAGTTTAGGAAGAATCTGTGTTGCTCACATGCTCTTTCTAGCTCCTCACCTATCTTTGAATAATTTCACCCATCAAACCCTAGAGTGTTGAGCCTTGTGCCTACCTTGCCCCATCGAACACCTTGCAGTTTTGACCTAATTTCCTTGCCCTAGTTGTTTGGCTCCTCCTGATCCAGCAAAACCCTTCAAAATCAAATCAAACCTTGTACTACTATACCTAGCCTAATATAATTTTCCTGATCCATTCATCTTGGCTGAGATCCTTACAGAGAGAGCCCTATCCTAGCCTAGTAGCACTAGCTACTTGGCTAAGAGTGGTTTTTGGTTACCCTGGCATTGCCTTCCTTCAGCCTGAGGTTCAATCCAGGTGATAACATAGTGGCGATCATACTGGTGAATGAACGATCAGAAGTTAATCACCCCAATAAAATGTTTCATTTGAATTCTTAAGCTTGTGGATGATGAGTTTTAGAATTTAATAGGCTGAATTGAAAATTTGTAAAATAATATATAAAATTTCAAAATTAGACATACTGGCTTCCTGAAAGTACACCAAGTCCAATCCAGATCCGAATCCTCCAAAAATTATCAGTGATCCTCATAAAATTCAGCAAAAATCTAAGAAGGTTGTATAGAAATCTAGTTTAGCTAGAGAACAATCAAGTGAGGATATCATTCCTCATGTTAATTCACTCCCGGGAAGGTTAAACACTTTGCAAGACATTGAGTTTGATGTTAATTTTGAGCAAAGTTTATTTTGCAGTAAATCTTTAAGTTGGATTGATCAAACAATTGTTGTTTCTTCTATATCTCTTTATAACCTCGTTGAATATTTGTTTGTACACAATAAATCATGGTCATAGCTTATTCACACTCTTGATCATTCGCAGAACCTCTCTTCAAACTTAAACACTTGGATACAAAATAAGACTCATAGGCCATCTTTTGATTTTTGAAATATCTCCTTTGCACCCACTGCCACTCATACTATCTCTCACCCGCCGCCTTCTTCTTCACAGATTGTTCACACCACTCAAGCTATCATTAATCCCCCTTTGAGTATACTAAATATACCAATCCTTGTTTCAAATCCACCACCTCCCCCACTTCCAGTTATGGCTGTCCAATATGCACCCCTTGTTTTTCCACAAAATCCTGGTGCCATGCCCCCTGATTATCAAACAAAAATATCTTTCTTTGACGACACCCAAACCATCACAACTCAACAACATGTAGACAAGATGAATGATTTCTTTGACCTCCATGACGTTGAAATTGAAGATGTGATAAGGAGTCTGTTTGTACAAAGTTTTGGAGAAGAAGTTCGGAAATGGTTCAGAGCCCTACTAGTAGCTTCTATCACTACTCTACCCATCCTCTAGAGGCAATTCCTAGATCAGTGGGAGGTGAAGAAGAATCCCCTTCAGATTTTTTCTGAATATGAGAACATAAAAAGAAATGTTGACGAGAGTGTGCAAGACTATTGTGGAAGATTTAATGCAGTGTACAATGCTATCCCTTCCAATATCAAACCACCAGAGAGATTGGCTTTGCTTATGTTTCCAGATGGATTTGATGCCAATAATTCATATCAGTTGCATGAAAATGATCCTATAACTCTAGAAGACATGAAAAAGAATGTTATGAGCATAGAAGTGAACTTGTTGGCCAAACGAGAAAGAATGAGATCAGAGAAAAGAGTGACTGTTAAAGAAGAAGCATCTACTTCAGATGTCAAAATGGATACATTGATTCAAACAATGGAAAGGATGGTTGATCGGTTGTCCATCACAGACAGACCTAAACTACAGATACAGAACCCAAACTTTATAGGGCAGCAACAGCCCCAATTCCAAATCAAGAAAAGAGATAAAAAAATCACTGGAACAACCAACGCAACAACAACAACAGATGAGAAATCCCTACAATAGAATTATGTTAAAGGAGTGGAAAAAGAAGAGGAGGAATATTCATTAATTGAAATAAATCACTTCTTCATAGCCGATGGTATGCCTATATTTCTGACCGGAGGTGAGGAGTATGTAGAAACTTCCGACATTCTAAAGGATGAGGACTACATCTTAGCAAATGATGTTGTTTTGGAGACTGAATCTGATGATTATCAGCATGGTTACATGCATGCTTTGAGCGCACAGCAAAGACAATAGCCTTTTAGTAGAAGAGATGTACTGATCATTCCTATTCAAAAAAGGAAGGATATTCAGTTGAAGAATGATCCCTCAAACAATCAGAAAAAGGGAAAGGAGCTAGATGATCAAAAACCTAGCAAGTTAAATTATCCATCAACAAGTATAGATGCAAAAGAGAAAGACAATCAGAAAAAGGATAGTGAAACAAAGGAGAAAATAGATAAGAGGTACATCAGTGTCAAAGAGGTAGAAAAAGTCTTATCTTTTAATTTAGAAAGTGAAATTTCTAAATTGAAAGTGTCCAATCCTTTGACTAAGCTTGTTAGTAATAGCCATTACAAACACCATGTGTCTAGAATACTGCAGATTGATACTTTTTCTGACATGGTGAATGTTGAGGATGATCATCCTGAACTTATTTTTGGTCCAACTATAGAAGGTCAGCTAGACGATAGTGAAGTCCCACCCTTTTATTTGAGTCTTAGACTGCATGAGTATATTCTTCATATTGCTATGCTTGATTCCGGAGCTTCCCACAATTTGATGCCCAAGTCCATCATGGAAAAGTTGGGCCTGGATATCACCCGAAAATATCATGATTTGTACTCATTTGATTTTGCTAGAGTTCACTACATTGGTCTCATCAAAGGTTTGGTGGTTTCCTTAGATCAAATCCCAGCCAAGAATGTCTTGATGGACATGGTAGTTGTTGATATACCACCTCGATTTGGTATGTTGTTGTCTAGATCGTGGGGAGACTCAAAGGCACTTTACAACTTGACTTCTCTTATGCTACAACCCCTGTTTTCGGTCAATTGAGGAAGTTGTATCGGGAAAAGAAAATGAAATATATGATCAGTAGTAAAGAGAAGCCCATAAATCATCCGATAAATTTTGTACATACAGATTTAGAGTCTTTTGTTTTGTACATTGATAGTGGGTTGAATGATTTAAATATTCACCTTGTAGAAGTAGATGATGTACCAGAAATTTCTAAGAGTTTTAGAGAAGTTCTTAATCAAGATAAGGAAAAAATGGCAATTCCTTCTAAGCAACCTCCACAGGAGCAGAAAGTCAGTGAAGAGCAGAAAAATGAAGCAACCAACAAAGGTAAGATCGAAATTAAAGCAAAATTCCAAAATCTTGAAGATGAAGATGGCCTTTAGAGCATGGACTTCAATGGTGCTTTAGGTAAATATTGTAGGTATTGAAATTTGGATTTGAAGTCCTTTTTTTCAGCCAGACAAAGTCCCAAGTAATGTTAGAGTGTGTTTTTATAAATTATCTTTTGATTTCTCTAACAATGAAGCGGAGTATGAGGCATTGATTACAGGTTTAAATATTTTGATGAAGCTGGATGTGAAAAGGATTTTTGTTTATGGTGATTCAGAGCTAGTGATTAAATAATTCAAAGGAGAATATCAAGCGAAGCATCTGTGAATGAGATATTATAGGAATGTAGTCCCGAATATCACGAAAATGTTTCTAGAATACACATTGGAAGTGGTGCCAAGAAGTCAAAACATCATAGCTGATTCACTTGCTACAGCAGCAAGCAATCTGAAAATTCCATCGAATTCTAGCAATAAATTTGAAATTCATGTCAAACATAGGCCTACTGTTTATGATAATTTAAGATATTAGCAAGTTTTCTAGGATGAAAATGAAATTAATTCCTTTTTGCGGAGTGAAGGGAAGTTTAAGAATGCTTTCATTGATGATGTTTGTGATTCTAATGAACAGGACATTGAGGTAAATCAGATGGATGTTTTACCCTAAAGGATAATGTTATTCCTAGAGGTCTTATACCTTTAGAGGAGTTGTTTGATCAAGATGATGTGGCGAGAAAACCAACCTTGGTTCCTACTAAAAAAGGAGTTGAAGATGTAAACATTGGAATAATGAACCAGCCCAAGTTTGTTAAGTTATCAAAAATATTATCTCCTGAGTCAAACGTTGAGTATGTTAAATTGGTTTCTGAATTTTCTTATGTTTTTGCATGGGATTACTCAGATTTTAAAGTATATGAAAAGAACAGCATTCAGCATACCATTCCTATCAAGCCAGACCAAAAAACTTTTAGACAAAAGTTGAGGAGAATCAATCCAAAGCTACTGCCATCCATCGAGAAAGAGGTAAATATATTGTTTAAAGGTGGTATCATTGTTCTAATTAGATTCCCTAATTGGATTTCAAATTTGGTCCCGGTATGAAAAAGACTAGAGAGATAAGGTTGTGCATTGATTTCCAGAACCTAAGTAAAGTATCCTTGAAAGATAATTATCCTCTTCATAAGATGGACCATATTTTGTAAAGAGTAGTTGGAGTATTACGGATGTCACTACTAGATGGCTACTTAGGTTACAATCAGATCTTGGTGCATGAAAAAGTCCAAGACAAAGCTGCGTTCACAAGACCATGGGGAACTTTTCAGTATGCCAAGATGCCATTTGGGCTAAAGAATGTCAGGGCCACGTTTCAACGGGCCATGGATATAGCTTTCACTAATGAGAAGGATGTTTTATTGGTGGCTTATTTAGATGACTTGACAGTATTTTCTGGTTTTGATGATGAGCATTTACACCACCTGAGGATTTTTTTTTATAAATGCAGGGAGTTTGGGATTTCTTTAAATCCAAAGAAGAGTTTTTTTGCCATGGAGGAAGGTAAACTCCTCGGTCATATAATTGCTAAATATTGTATTTGCATTGATCCTTCCAGGGTGGAGGCAATCCAACAAATAGACTTTCCGTGCAATAAAAAGGAGATTCAAGCTTTCAACGGTAAGATGAAATTCTTATGCAGATTTATACCAAATTTGGTTGAGAATTTGTGTGAGTTAACTAATATGTTAAAGAAGGACAACACTGTGAAATGGACCGAGGATGCCATGAAATATTTCAACTTGGTAAAGCTTGCTTTGACCACAACCCCGTTTTGATCAGTCCCGATTATACTCATGATTTTATTATATTTTTATTTTCAGCTGAGCACACTTTGGCTGCGGTGTTGATGCAAAAGAAGGATCAAGTGGAACAACCCATTGCACTTTTATGTTGGACTATCAGTGATCCAGATTTAAACAGGAACGCAATAGATTACAGAGATAACCATAAATACGGAGATGCGATATCCATAAATAAAGAGATGCAGCGGAAACAACACTTCATTTCATTAATGGAAAATACCGAAATATGCTTACAACCAGAATTGGAAATACACCAGCTAGGACTATGGTAGCTTATCTCTGAGAAGAGATGTGCAGCTACATGTCTCTGCATTGTTCCGAACTTGTGTTACAATGAGGCTCGAAGGCCTATTTATTATTGAGAAACAATGGAAAACCCTTCACATTCCAAAACCGACCCTTAGAATATGAAACGCCAAATTGTGGGCCCCGTTTTGGGTAAATTGGTACATCAATTTCCCGGGGTCGTAACTTTGGCATACGATCTCCGTTTGACGCGTATGATAGCTCGTTAGAAAGATCTATCCGAGAACTACCACTTGGGAAGGGCAACATGGGTTGCATGGACCTGTTGCCCCCAGATTTCCCAAAAAACGTCGTTAAAGGGCCTCAAAACGGCTCTGGAAGTTCAGGACCCGAAAAACTGCTAAAAATAGTAAATTGTGCTACAATTACGGAAACTGAAAAGACTGAAAGAGACAGTTGTGGGGGTCCAAATGGGTTAGGTGGGTAGCCACCAACATCCACCTGGATCAATCAGAGATGTTTCTCTACGCTATAACATCATTGAGAAACAAGATTTGGCTCTTATAAAGGCATTGAAGGATTTCCGAGTTTACATTCGACATTCACATACCATAGCATATGTTTCTAACGTGGTTGTCAAAGATGTCCTCGTGAAAACTGATCCGGAAGGTAGAAGAGGTAAGTGGATAGCAGCAATGTTAGAGTATGATCTTGAGATTAAACCCATGAAACTTATCAAAGGTCATGGCTTGGCCAAACTCATGGCTGAGTCAAATCTTCATGCTCTAGACATAAATCTCATTGCAACAATGTCATATGATGAAGATGGTGGCACCCTCATTCAGGTATCAGATATGTTTCTCAACTCATCTTGGTATTATGATATAGTATATGTTCTTCAGCATCTTTTTCCTCCTCCTGGAATGTCAAGAAGTAAAGGTAGATCACTAAAAGTCAAGTCTGCAAAATTTTGTATTTTAGATAGTGCTCTCTATTAGAAATATCCAGGAGGGGTTCTCCTTAATTGTTTGGTTAAAAATGAAGCTCAACAGGTAATTAATGATTTTCATAGAGGAGATTGTTATAGCTCCAAATCTCACCAGTATGGTTTGTGATGCTTCAGCCATGGCCTAGGGCAACCCCTCCTTCCAGACCTGGTCATATATCTAAAAAACAGTGTTTTATTCCCTGTACGCGACATTGCCCTGAGTTAAACGCGTGTATACGCGGGTTCATACATAGCTAACCCGCGTATATGTATTAAAACACTAAAAAAATATAAAACTCCGTATTTTCGGGCGGAGATCGCGGGTTTACCTGCTGATCACCTGTTAGTGCCCGTGGCCTCAACTGTCCCCAACCAATTCCTAACTAAAAAACTACTTTGGAGTTGGTATAAAAAGACATCAAGGGGAAGGCCTATGGAGGAGAAATCATTGAGCAAAGTTATTATACTGATTTTCTATCCCCCTGATCAGGTCTGAAGTCCCTTGTGCCTTCTGCACTTCCCCCATCTTGTATAGGAAACCCTTGTTTCCTTTGTGTTTGGATGTTCATTTTTCCCATCACACCTTGGAGAGAGTAATGGAAGGTGACCTACTAGTGGCTTGAGGCGGGACGGATCCAGAAGGAGGCTGAGCTTGGAGCCTGCAGAAGCAGATTCAGGTGATATTGCTCTTTTTCCATATTGTTTATTTATCTAATAAAGAAACACGTCTTGTTCCCGAAACGCTTCTCTCTTTGTGTTAATGATATTTATATGTGAAGTTCATACTTGAATAGATGTTTATAAGTTTGTAACTAACTCATCTTTCATATAACATAAAGATCATTTTGTATGTAAAATCTTGTCCATATACTGTTGTAGTTTGTGGAATTGTGGTTTTTACAGGACCAAGGAGCGGAAGGGACGTGAAGAAGGGTTTGCACCCTTGAGTAACTACCCAAACGTAGGACATCAGGTATGCCCCTCTCACCTTAGAGGTAGTTATTTATAGCATAAACGGTTGTATGTGTGTGTGTTTCTTAACTTAGATAATTTTCCGTCTGCTAAGGTTTCACCCAAGAACCTTAGGGGATTATTTCCCGCAACAGAACTGGCGACTCCACTGGGGAACAACATTCTTGTTGTTCCTTGTTGGGTGTTTGTCAAGCCTATCAGGGCTCAGTGACTTGCTGGCTTATTGATTCTGTTTTGTCTGTTTCTGATTTTATAGTTTGACCAGTTTCTGGAATTTTCTTTTTTATTTTTCTTGAAAGGCTGCATACACGCTGTTCTTCTTGGATACAGAAGCGTATACACGCTAATTGCCTGAAGTAAACCCGCGTATACGCAGGTTTCCTCAGGACTAGTTGCGTATATACGCATTCTGCACTAAGTGCAGTCGCGTATACAGAGCAATTTTCAAGATTTATAAACTTTTTGTTTCTGGAATGTTTCTGGGGTTTTCTGTCAGTTTAAACAGTCATTTGGGTCAATAGCAGTTATCTGTTTTCTCCAGCAAGTGTCTTTACTCTAACTTCTCCTTGAATTGTAAGAAGTCTTGGTCTTATTTCCTGCTTGCGAGTGTCATTATATTTTCACTTTAAACACACAAGATTTCCTTACTGGAATCTTGGCTGCCCTGAGTAATCAGAGCAGAAAAGATTTTCATTAATCTTTGTGTTTAACTTTGTTCTTGGTGACATCTTGGTTTGCTTAAAGAAATAGTTTTTATGACCTATTGCTTCTTTGTTTCTTGAGACTTTCTTGGAAATCTTTCTTTTGATCTTTTGTTTTGGTCTTTGCTGCCAAAGCTTTCCATATTGCCTTTTCATTGTCAAAAGCATTGTTGAGCACATTTGTTTTTTGTTGAGTTTCCATTTCTTGTTGGGTATAAAACTTGCAAAAAGTGTTTCTTGCTTTTTTCGATTGTGAAGTGACGGTTTTTGTTGAAAGCAATTTCAAAAGAATTCCTTGTTTGTTTCTTGTTTTTAGTTCTACTTTAGAGTAAGCTTTTCGAAAAATTTTGGGTTTTTGTTTTTCTTGAACTTGTTTTTCGTTTTGCTTCCTTTTGAAAGTGTTTTTGTCATCTTGAGTTTTTTGCTTTTAATATTTAGACGAATTGCACTATCTTCGATTCCATCTAAGTATAATAAGTGGCAAGAAATATTGGTGAACAAAAACAACTTTTGTTTCTTTTTTAAGAGTAGTTTTCGATCTTGCATCTTCATTATACTTTGCATTAGTTTGCATAGTTAAAGCATTAGCAATTCTTTTGGCTTTTGCGTGTGTGAATTGTGTTGCAAGAAAAGAAAAGAAACAGTTTTTGCTTTCTAAGTGTTTCCTACAACCCCTGTAGAGTACTCTTTTCATCGAAAGAAAAATGATTGCATTCATGTAGTTAATTTTTCTTTGATTTTTGGTTGAGTCATACACACATCATCAAGTTTCACTTCCATCATCCCCTGAGTTAAAGAACAGCCCTTAAAATCAAGCGCTAATTAAAATCAACTAGAACTTTTTATTTTGAAGTTAAATACACAAACAAGTTCTAGGATTTTAGGGCCTTGGATTAGGCAAGTGGAGAGTTAACTCTCCAAGGCCGTTTAAACTGTCAAACATAGGAGTCTAAATAGAGAGTGCAAATCCAATAGCGTTAGGAAGACCAGGAAAGCTCCGGATCTGGGAGTTAAGCACGAGGGTCTGTGAAGACAGGGAAGAGAGATACCCCTTCTCCTACTTGTCCGAACTTACCTCACGACTGTTCCGCCTAGCTTCTACGACGAGTTAGTATCCATAGTTGCTACTCCTAGGGAACTACATAGGTGGCTGCGGAGGGGAATCCCATGGCACCTGAGGTCGACGTTGCATCACTCTTGACAGTACTACTGGAGGGCACCCTTGCGAAGCTTGGGGGCTTGCACCGGCGCAGGCTGTTGTTAGGAGGTCAGCGTAACTTCCTCTGTTACCTTCGCT
>APFE030296492.1:114630-144645 GCA_000404065.3 Pinus taeda
AGCCACACATCTCTTCTCAGAGATAAGCTACCATTGTCCTAGCTGGTTTATTTCCAATTCTGGTTGTAAGCATATTTCGGTATTTTCCATTAATGAAATGAAGTGTTATTTCCGCTGCATCTCTTTCTTTATGGTTATCACATCTCTGTATTTATGGTATCTCTGTAATCTTTTGCATTCCTGTTTAAATCCGGATCACTAGCCTTTGAGGCGTTATTTTTAGTTTTATGAGGGTTGGGCCCCAAAATCTCTGCTCCTTCCGAATGTATGGTACTGTTCTTTAATTTTTGTGGTGACTACTGTCCTCAAACTCGTTGCATGAATAAGCCAGCTCGGCTTGAGTTTGATTATGTAAAACTGGGACATTTTCGTCTTGAACTGTAATTTATGAGGACGATCTCTATCTCTGGTTAATGTATGATTCATGGTTATTGCTTATGCAAAACCTGCAGCTCATTTTCTTGGTGTCTGTACTAGAAGATAACTTTAAGTGACTTTTTCACTCACTGATATTTAATACTCTGTTTTCTTTGCTTCTTCGCTTGAATGTATTTAGTCTCGTAGAATGTTTACTTGCTATAGGTTTTCCATGTTTAAATTTTTCCTTTCATGGAAAACTGCAGCCTTACAGCTATATTTCTTACAATTTCCTACCGATTGCTTCCTTTCCAACTAAAGAATTAGTTCCAGCTTCATTTATCTGTACCCAGATTTGGGGATTTCACCAGATTGGAATAGAGTTATGTTTTTGTTTTAATATTGAGAAGGAAATGGTTATTTGTATTTATTGAAACGTAGATGTTGTTCTTTCCTACTGGTATTGGGCCATTATTTATGCTGCTATCTAGGAATTCTTCTGAATAGATACACAATGTTATCTCTTAAGCTTTTCTAAAATTTGTCTCACGTTGCCAACTCTTGAACTTAAATGGGTTTCAATTTATACATGTTTAGTGAATCGGTTTTCTTTAATTACTATCTGTATATGCGACTATATTTGAGATTAGCATTTTGTTTAAGGGTTACTGGTGTTAGTAATTAAGCAAGATGTTTCAGATGTAACTTATCTGGTTTGTAATTTAGCATTCTATTTTATTAGTTACTACTGATAGTATTCAAGAAAGATATTCCAGATGTAAACTTGTCTCGCTTGTAATTTAGCATTGTATTCTAAGAAAATTATTGTTGATAATAATTAAGCAAGATATTCCATATGTAAACTTATCAGTCTTGTAATTTAGCATTCTATTTTAAGAAAATTATTGCTAATAATAATTACGCAAGATATTCTACATGTAAACTTGTCTGGCTTGTAATTTAGCATTCTATTCTAAGAAAATTATTGATAATAATAATTAAGCAAGATATTCCAACTGTAAACTTATTTGACTTGTTGAATTCCCTATAACCTTATAGCTCGTTTAACCTCCCAACCTTGAGACTTGCGCTCCAATGCCTTCAATCTCCCCCCGAGGTACCCGAACTTGTTAAATTATTCAAGAAAACTTTGTCTTGAATAGTAACAGATATCTGATCTTAACCAGACTTATCCATTGCTTGTCTTTCTGTCTCTACAGCACAAAAATTCTCCTTTCTTACTCCTCCATTCCCTTGATCGCAGATGCCCCTGCCTCCCATCCTCTTGATCTTTTAGGGATGGATTTTTCATATGAGCAGTTAGGTTTGGGTTACTGCCCCACCAACTATTCCTTGAGAACTCATTTCCATCACCCTTATGACATATATATCTCATGCATTAAAACAGTTTCTTTCCTTAACATATTCTAGTACTAAATTTCCTTTAATCAATTTAAAAACAAAATTTCTAATTATAAAAACTCAAATCAGTTCTAGTTTGTTTTACTGGTAGTAAAAATAAATATTCACATTAACAGGCGATATCACATCTTCCCCCCCTAAGATTGAACATCATCCAGATGTTCCTCTATGGGAAACAACAGTGGATAGACCTCCATCATAGTTTGCTCATCTTCCCAGGTGGCTTCTTCAGGCCCATAATGTTGCCACTGGATTTTAACTTGGGTGATAACTCATCGCTACAGCATTACTTCTCTTCGATTGAGTATACCCATTGTCTCTACCAAGAATTATCATTTTGGTTCGACCTACTTGACAAAATAAAAGAATTCAGTCATTAAAAAAAAAAAATCATTCAACTGCTAACTTTTACTTCTGCATCTGTATATCTATACCTTTGTATGTATGTCTATAATAGATTGTTTTGAGAGATTCATCTTTCCGACTCACCTGGATCTCCTTGTAGTTTATTATATGTTTATCATCATAAATATATCTCTTAACTAAAGAAACATGAAAAACCTTGTGCAGATGAATGTGGCTAGGTAGAGTGAGCTGGTATGCTACTGGCCTGATTGGAGCTAAAATATGGAAAGGCCCACAGAATCGGGGTGCTAGCTTCGCACATCCAGTCCATTGCAAGGTGCTCTTCTTGGCCTTAACCGGAATGTACATGTTCTCTCCTACTTGAAACTCTTGTAAGCTCCTTTTCCAATTATCAAAATTCTTTAGCTGGTCTTGAGCAGCCTTTAAACTAACTCACACACTTTTCACCATATTTTCCATCTCTTCCAACATATCTAGTCCCAACATTAGTTTGTCATCTATCCCGCTTCAACTGAGAGGTGTCTTGCACTTACGCTAGTACAATACATCAAATGGGCTCATCCGTAAGGATGTATGGTATCCATTGTTGTAGGAAAATTCTACTAGATGCAATTAGTCTTCCCATTTAGATGGTTGTTGATTTACATAGGCTTGCAACATATCTTCGACAACTTGATTTACTCTTTCTGTCTGCCCATCCATTTGAGGATGATATGTTGTACTGAAATGTAATTGGGTCCCCAATCCCTCAAATGGGGCCTTCCAAAAGGCTGACATAAATTTTACATCTCGGTCAGAGATGATCATCTTAGGTAAGCCATGCAACTTAAAAACATCTTGCATAAAAATGTTAGCAATTTGTACTTCTTTATAAGTTGATTGTACAGTTATAAAATGAGCAAATTTTCTCAGCTTACCTACCACCACCATGATAAAGTCGTTTAGTTTTTTTGTTTTAGACATTCCAGTAATTAAATCAATAGATATTGTCTTCCACTTCCATTCTGGAATGGGTAGTGGGTGAAGCAATCCTGCTACGTGCTAGAGCTCTGCTTTTACGAGCTGGCATTCCAAACAGTGTCCTAGGCATTCTGCTACTTCTTTCTTCATACCAGGCCAAAAGAATTCGTTCCTAAGGACAAAAATCAATTTCTGATATCAT
The DNA here is from genome assembly GCA_000404065.3 of Pinus taeda. Lineage (NCBI taxonomy): Eukaryota > Viridiplantae > Streptophyta > Pinopsida > Pinales > Pinaceae > Pinus > Pinus taeda. Next base: position 117,938 of record APFE030296492.1, read on the forward strand.
GCGTGTCCTGCATAAGGACTTTAAAGATATTCATTCAAGATTAATTCTTTAAGCAATTTTTGGTTAGGCACATAAAGTCTCTTCCTATAAACCAACAACTCATTTGGAGTCACTTCATACCCCATTTGTTGTTCGTGGCTATTTTCCACTTTTGCTTGCTGCCACAAATAGTTATATACCACATCTTGCATGGTTGTTTCTCGAATCTGATCATAGAAGGTAGTGCGGGACTCACCTTTGGCTTATATCATCTGCTACCCGGTTTTATTTTCCCTTCAAGTGCCTGATTTCAAAATAAAATCCACATAGGAAATCATCCTAATGAGCTTTTCTAGAATTTAATGTGGGCTATTTGAAATAACTTGTTATGCTTTCATGATCTGTTAAAAGCAGAAATATTTTTCTCGACAGGTAGGGTTCCCACATTTTCAAAGCATGAATTACTGTTGTTGACTCTAAGTCGTATGCAGAATAATTTTGCTCATATTCCTTGAGCTTTCTTGACTAGTAAGCTATGACCCTACCCTCTTGCATTAGTACGCCACCTACCCCCTCCTTGCTAGCATCTGTACACACTACATATTCCTTACTAGGATCAACATTACTCAAAATTGGAGTAGTGGTGAGTAGTTGCTTAAGCTGGTCAAAGCTTCTTTGATAATCAATGGTCCACCTAAAGGTTCTTCCTTTCTTTTGCAGAGAGGTAATAGGGTGTTCTACCCTAGAAAAACCTTCCACAAACCGCCTATAATATCCAACTAGGCCCATAAATGATCTTATGTCAGCCACATCTTTTGGTAGTTACCACTCCATAATGATTTTTATTTTCTTAGGGCCTACCCCAATTCCTTCCTTGATGATAATATGTCCCAAGTACTGGATTTGTTCCTTGAAAAAGTCACACTTGTTGTACTTAGAATACAACTATTGTTCTCTTAGAACTTGGAGGACAATGCGGAGATGTTCCTCATGTTCTTCCACCCTTCGTGAGTAGATCAAGATATCATCAATAAAGATCAACACAAACTTGTCTAAGTATTAATGGAATATGATGTTCATGAGGAAAATTAAGGTGGTTGGGGCATTGGTTAGTCTAGAAGGTAGCACCACAAACTCATAGTGCCCATATCGAGTTTTGAATGTTGTTTTTGGTATATCTTCCTCCTTTACCTGGATCTAGTCATAACCTGATTGGAGGTCAATCTTGAATAAAACGGTTGCCCTCTTAACCTGGTCAAACGATTCATCTATACAAGGCAAGGGATATTTGTTCTTAATGGTCAACTTGTTTAACTCATGGTAGTCCATGCACATTCTCATTGTTCCATCTTTTTTCTTAACAAACAATATTGGACCTCCCCAAGGGGACACACTGGGTCGTATATACTTCTTATCTAGCAACTCCTCCAGTTGCATTTTTAATTTTGTCAGTTCAGGAATACCCATATAGTAAGGGGCTGGGGAGACTGGGGTAGCTCCCAGAATTAGCTCAATGGGAAAATCTATGTCCCTTTTTGGGGGTAAACAATATTAAGAAAGTTTTGTATTATTGGTATATCTTCTAACAGAGTAGATTTCTCCATAGGGTCAACATAACCTACTTGAATGGAAAAAATCTGATAGCCTTTTCTGATGCATTTTGCTAGTTGGGAAGCTATTACAGGTATCATTTGCAGAGTCTTTTGAATGACCCGTATTTCTTGCCTTTCCCCCTTATTGTCTCAGAAATTAATGGTTTTAGTTTTGCAGTTAATAAGGGACCAATGCTTTTCCAACCAATCCATACCAATAAGGATATCATATGATCCTAAGGATAGTATATTCAAATATTCCTGGATGGACTGGCCAGCTAGCTCTAAAGGGAAATTATTTACCTTGGCCAAAACTCTTCATTTTGCTCCTGTGGCTAATTGCACCAACCCTGGAATTTTAAATTTTACTGCTTGTAACATACATTATTCCACAATCTTGGGACTAATGTAACTTAAAGTTTCTCCGGGGTCAATCAAAATAGCTACAGTTTGGTTAAAAATTTTACCTTCAAACTCGATCATTGTCGGCTGAAATTCTACTTGGTGGTCTTCCAGGGCTACGTTAATTTTGGGCAGACTCCTTGCTATTTCCCTTACTATAGAGGCTTCTTGTAGCTGAGATATCTGGTCAGTGCCCCTGCACTGTGGGCAAGTTTTGACATAGTTCGACCCTCTACATCCCCAGCATTGTACAGGAGGCCTTGCGGCCAATGTGGCTTCAATTTTGCCTGGTTGCTCATTAGTTTTTGCTTTGCCTGGTACCTTAAGTCTGTGTGGATTTTTAATGAAGTTTTTATTAGTTCGTCCCTTGAAAATTCCCTTGCTGCCTGAGCCTCTATTTCCTTAATGTCTAGAAACGAATTTAGATATCCTTTTTTCATTCCATTTCTTGTTCATGTCCCCTTTTTGCCTTTTCTTCTGATAGCAAATCTGTGCTTTGTGGATCACTTCGTCCATGGTCTTTGGGTTGTCAAATTCTAGTCGTTCTTTCATAAATAATGGTAAGTTGTTGATGAATCGCTGCACCTTTTCTTTTTCTTCACGCATGTAGGGCACATAACGAAGCAATGAGGTGAAATTTGTTATAAATTCATCCATGGTGAATTTTCCTAGAAGGAGATCATAAAACTCTTTAGATTTGTCATCATAAAATATTTCTGTTAGGTACTTTTCTTTAAAATATATCTGGAATTTCTCCCAAGTTATACTTAGTTCATCCGTTCCCCGAACAATCTTTACTTCCTGCCACCATAATGTGGCCTTTCCTTGCAATTGAAAATCGCTAAACGAGCCTTCAAGTTATGGTCATACTCGTACAGCTAGAAGTATTTGTTCATATTTATGAGCCATGTTTCTACTGCTTCTTCCTGCTCTCCATCGAAAGTGGGGGCTTTATCTTTCAAAACTCCCCCTAGAGTTCCAATTTTTGTTTTTTCTGGGCTCAGTGGTTGGATACATTATAAGACTCTTCTTCACGATTCTCCTCACCACCCCCAGTTTCGCCATCTTTTGTTTGGAATTTTGGCTCCCTTGACATATTCCTACATTCAGGGCTACGAACTAGTGGCCGATTATTTTGTCTATTAGATAAGCTTTTTATAAGCTTTTCTTGTTCCAACATCAATCTCTCGTTATCTACCTGTAAATGGGACGTTTCATCTTTTAACTCTTGTACTGTCTCTCTAATGTTTGTACTGATATCTCAGGGTTCCTCACCCAGCTGTACCCATACTTCAAGATTGCCCTCCTGAAATGGAGGGGCTCCTACTCCTACTCCTATTGCAGATCTGGATGTTAGGTTCCTTGTTCTTCTCATGCTGACTATTGCTACTTCCTATGTGCATATGACAAAACTTGTTATTTCTTACCCAAAGGTCTCATTTTTATGACCTGGGTGCTTTGATACCATATGCAATGTCTCCATATAAAAAAAAATTGAAAATGATTACAAATCACAACATATCCATAATTTCCAATTATATTGACTTATCATTAATGATATTATTAACTATAATAAGCACTGTATACATATTTCATCACTATACATTTGGGGTTGGCGGGATGTTGTTCCAACCATAGCTTAATTTGTAGGCGGGTTTATGATTTCCAAGGTTTACATTTATCAATGGTTTTGTCAACCACCTAATTGACAATCCCAACTATATAAACCCTCAATCTACCCATAGGGGTACTGTCATAAACATCCACAAACTTGATCTATTGTGGAACTATACATTCTTTATGGTGGAGTTTAATTTTTGGAGGCCAATTGCCAGGACGAGGGGAAGACCTCCTCGGGATGCTTCTCCATGGTGGAAAATTGTCCCTTGCTGCTTCAAGGTATGTTCCCCATCGAGGGCTCTCCTTGCTGCGTTGAATGAGACGATGGAGGCCGCTGCTGGCAGTATTATGCTTGGTCGAAAATAGGAAAGGTATTTATTATTGTTCTTGCTTGCGATGGAGGGTTCTTCTCCTCTCCACATGCAGAGGGTTTCACTGTGGTAAAACTTTGAACCGAACTTCTGTCTTTTTATCCTCGCCACTGCTCGGGAAGGCCTTTCGGTCCTTGACTGTTCATCCTTCTTGACTACAGTGGGCTATTATGGCTTTGGGCGCAACTACAAGGGTACTGGAGGTGTTTTGTGACAGCCTGGGTAAGTCAACCCAACACTAAGGCATTGTTTATTTAGAGTTGCAGTGTTTGATTCAGTTGCCAATGTTTTCTAACTAGCCTCATTGTTAGGGTATGCAGGTGCAACTTCAGAGGCTTGGCTCCAACTGTTGAAAATCAGCTTGGTCTTCAATGGGTATGTGCTTAGTTTTGTATATCTTCCAAGAAATGAAGGGCATGCCCCTGATCTCAGGAATTGTTATGTGGTGTGTATATGTTAGCAGAGTCAGGGTTGATCTAGTTTAGAGCTTCTGAGTTTTTAGCTAGGTTGAGATGGTTGACATGTATTCTCTGTTAATGAGACCACGAGTCTCTAGCCTTTGAGGTGTTATTTTTAGTTTTATAAGGGTTGGGCCCGAAATCTCTACTCCTTCTGAATGTATGGTATTGTTCTTTAATTTTGGTGGTGACTATCCTCAAACAGGTTGCATGAATAAGCCGACTTGAACTGAGTTTGATTATGTTCTACTAGGACATTTTCCTCTTGAACTATAATTTTTGAGGACGGTCTTTATTTCTGGTTAATGTATGATTCACAGCTATTGCTTATGCAAAACCTGCAACTCATTTTCTCAGTGTCTGTACTGGAATATAATTTTAAGTGACTCTTTCCCTCACTGATATTTAATACTCTGTTTTCTTTTATTCCTGGATTGAATGTATTTGAACTAGCAGACTGTTTCTTTGCTATAGATTTTCCATGTTTAAATATTTCCTTTTGTGGATAACTGCAACCTTGTAGCTATATTTCTTACAATTTCCTATTGATTACTTCCTTTCCAACTAAAGAATTAGTTCCAGTTTCGTTTATCTGTACCCAGATTTGGGGATTCCACTGGTTTGGAATAGAGTTATGTTTCCATTTTAATATTGAGAAGGGAATGGTTCTCTGTATTTATTGAAATGTAGATGTTGTTCTTTCCTACTGTATTGGGCCATTATTTATGCTGCTATCTGGGAATTCTTCTCAATAGATACACAATGTTATCTCTTAAGCTTTCCGAAAATTCTGCTTCATGTTGCCAACCCCTGAACTTAAAGGGGTTTTAGTTTATACATGCTTAGTGAATCAATTTTCATTCATTACTATTCATATATGCGACTATCTTTGAGAATAACAGTTTGTTTAAGATTTACTACTGTTAGTAATTAAGCAAGATGCTTCATATGTAACTTATCTGGTTTGTAATTTAGCATTCTATTTGATTGGTTACTGCTGATAGTATTCAAGCAAGATATTCCAGATGTAAACTTGTTTGGCTTGTAATTTAGCATTCTATTCTAAGAAAATTACTACTAATAATAATTAAGCAAGATATTCTAGATGTAAACTTGTTTGTCTTGTAATTTAGTATTCTATTCTAAGAAGATTACTGCTAATAATAATTAAGCAAGATATTCCAAACATAAACTTGTCTGGCTTGTAATTTAGCATTCTATTCTAAGAAAATTATTGCTAATAATAATTAAGGAAGATATTCCAGATGTAAACTTATTTGACTTATTGAACCCCCTATAATCTTATAACTCGTTTAACCTTCCAACCTTGATTAAGGGAGATATTCCACATGTAAACTTATCTGACTTATTGAACCGCCTATAACCTTATAAATTGTTTAACCTCCCAACCTTGAGACTTGTGCTCCAACGCCTTTAGTCTCCCCCCAACAACTAGTACTACTACGCATTTTGTCCTGATGCTCCATTTGGAGGGTACAAGATGAGTGTTATTAGTTGAGAGCAGGGTCTCGATGTTCTTAAAAATTATTTGGCGGTCAAGTGTGTCATAACTCCTCTCCATGATTCACCTTGGTTGTAGAACTATGATTTAACCTATCAATTGTGTTTGTCAAATGCTTCATAGCTTTATAAATTTATGTTGAAGCTTCAATAAATTTTTGTATATAATCACTTGAGTCAATGATGTCATTTCCTTCACATGAATTCCTTATAATGTTTATGTATCAAATTAGTCATTACATTTACATGGGTTTTTATTTAAATAATTATACATATAAAATTGAAATGATATTATTTATAATATTATATTTTTTAATTTTTTTAATGAATTTTGAACTATTTATTATGATGTGTAAATTTTAATAATTATTTTGTTTAGTATGAATTTAAAATTAGATAAAGTAATAATGATGGAGAGGATTTTGATTATTTTTAGTGATATAATTGATGTTTATTAAATTTTAAGAAATTATTTAAGATATTAATTTACAAGATTTAATAGCTTTACAAATATTTTGAAATTGCTATATATAATATTTTTGAGATAAAGTCTTTTTTATTGTCAAGTTTTTTAATAAATTCTATTATAACCCTTGGTCTATCAAGTGTTCAGAGGGATCAAATCCCTTGAGGTGGACTTTTATTAAAATAAATAGAAATTAAGAAAGGTTTTTAAGTCAAGGGATTTGATCCATCTTGATGTTTGATAAACCCAATTCCACCATTAGTGTAGATATATGTTGGTTCCAATTGTTGTGTCTACATAAAAATTTAAATGATCATCAATTATGTATTTTTTTTTTTTTTATTGAATATCCTCTATAATTTAAATAGTACTATCAAGAACACCACTTCAAACTTTACAAAAGGAATAATGTGAATATGGTAAATATCATTGTTCAATGATGATGATGGGAATGGTAAGATAGATCACAAATGGATTATAGAATAATCTCAATCAATATTCGTCACCATTTATTATAGCTATAGTTGGTAGATGGGAATGGTAACATAGATCACAAATAGATTATAGAATAATCTCAATCAATATTCTTCACAATTTTATATAGCTATAGTTGGTAGGATTTTTATATTTTTGTATCAGCCATAGGGAGGTTGAATTTGATTGCCATTCAAAATTCCAAGTCAAGACAACAAGTTGTACCCTACCTATCCTTTCCAATATTACTAGTTATTTTCTCCAACATTAATTGTTGTTACTTCATGAAGCCTCAAGAAGCACCCTACTTATTAAGGTGGGTATCATAAGGACTACTCATCCAAATTGATGAAATATCAATGAAAATTTCAACACCTTGGGGTGTACTTGGGATTACAGGAGACTTCCTTAGTCTTTGTATTTTGAATTGATCATCTTTGAAATTAGAGTCCATGTGACATTTGCTACCTATTCTTAGGCATCTAAGCTTAATATAAATTATAGAAGTGGGTTATATGACCTCTTCATTTAGATTCCTACCATTTGGTCCCTTATAGTTGAAGATGTTGGAATGATGTGGCCTTTTCTTTCATAATTCTAGTTCTAGTAGCTAATGATTTGGGGCTCATGTAAGCATTTTTCCTCTAATTATTTTTCTATGATCGCGATTTGTGATCATCTAAATGACTACTTATATTTTGTTTCAATTTTAAGTTATATTATTGTACCAAGTGATTTCCTAATGTTTTTGATTTGTGAATAACTATGGATACTCCACTGGGTAGTCCAACCCAACATATCTAATAAATTTTATACTAAAAATACAAAATCTATATTATGAGGACCATTTTCCTTAGAATTATGGATCTATTATGTTTCTATTTTTATGGATATAATATAAAAAATGAAGAAATAGAGAATATACAAAATACAATTACTTATAATCATAATAACACAAGATATAACTCGAGAAATTGTTTCGGGAGAGAACCCAACTAGAAGCTGATGTTGCTCTACTATCTCTTTCTATAAAAGTAAATGGATCCAAATAAAAAGAAGTGAGATCTATGGCTCATAGAATACTATAGTGCATAAACCATCTTTGTTCTCTCTCATTGACCAGGTGCTTAAAATTAGGCTCAAAACTCAAATTGTCAGAATCTCGTTAAAATTAGCTTCAGATTGAAGTTCTTGTCATCTTGATTCCAACGGTGCGAATGACACTCAAATTTGAGATCATATGAAGAAGTTAGAGCAAGTCAAAGTTTAGGTTTGACTCAGACAGATGGCAGGAAAATATGATGTGGCAGGGCTTTTCAGGGAATGGGGAAGCACCAAATGGCAGACCACCATTAGCCCTCGCATTTCGCAAATCTCATGTCGCAAGTGGGTCGGCGTTAAAAATCGACCCCTGAAATAGCTAGGGTGCGATGCGATAATCGTAATCGCACATCGCAACAGGGCAAGCAGACAGACATTAAAGAATCAGTACCCAAGCAAGGAAGGGTTGCGATGTAATAATCACAATCACAGATCACAATCGCACAACACAGAAAATAGAGTCCTCCAGATATAAGACCGCCACTACTCCACCGATTTTGAATTGCAAAAATATCCTGGATGCGAGAAGTTTATGAGTTCTGGTTAATAGTTTTGTCCATTCTGCCATATCGCAATCGCACTTCGCCTGCCATATACACAAACCATAACCCCTTCAGTTCTCGCCAATTGCGATTTGTGATGGGACAGTCGGTGCTGACAAATTATCGACCACTGCATGGTAAAAATTTCACTCAGTTAGCACTTTTTGGAGATAATTTGTACGATCATGCTGGATTTGGAGCAATTTGTGGAGCGAATAGTGGGAAAACTAGGAGAGGTCATAACTTCTTCAGTTTTCCACCAAATTGGATGCAAAAAGAGGCTAGATAGCCATTTTTGTTTATTCTGAACTGATTGGAGTAGGTTTCAGAAGCATTTGACCATTGTAAACACAAAATTTTACACTTTGGAGTATAGTAGACAGGCCCAAGCCATTGGAAGTTGGACGAAGGAGACGTAGCCGATGAGGGGTGAACTCCTTTAAAACGTTCCTATTGTAATGTGTTTTTGATGAAGTTCTGTACATACTTATGTAGTTTTTTAGTCTATTATTTATATTAAATTGCTCAGAAAATTAACTTAAAAACTCATCATTTCACTTGAAAAAAATCATGAATCCTTAAGCACAATGAAAGTAGTTTGTTTCCAATCTGAGAAGGATCTTAGCACAAAATATAATATTCTAAATCAAATCATTTTGGTATCAGAGCTCTAGGTTTTCTTTATGAAATAAGGATTTAAATGTTTCCAATTTTATGTCATGATTACAGGGTTAAAACTCAAAAGAGGAGAAGGGAAGCTGGTTGGAAGCCCTGAAGTTGTCTCAAGGGGAAGGAGAGCAAGGTTTTCACAATCTCCAACACCAGTTCAACCTCGAGTTGCACTTGACACTCCAGAGATGATGTCTCATGAAGGAGAACCTACAAACATGATAGAAGATGAGAAGACCTTCAAAATGGCTTTCTTTGATATGACAGAGATGAAATGTCCTCTATGAAGACAAGAATGCCAAGTTGCAAGGGGAAAGTTCCAAACCTCCCAAAGGAGAAGGCTCTTCAAAAGGAGGTAATGGAAATGGAGACAAACCTCCACCCTCTCCACCATATTCTTCATCTTGTGCTTCAAAATAATCTTCACCCCATCATTCCTCAAAAGGAATTGGTAAATCACCTTTATTAAAACTTGATGTTAAATTTTAGTTGCAAATTTATAATGGTGAAGTGAATGAAAATAATTTTGATAATTGGATTCGTCATTTGGAGGTCTATTGTAGGATTCAAAACCTTCAAGAGGATGACATAAAGATTAAATTAGCTTCCTTGAGAATGGAGGGTGCAACATTGGTATGGTGGGAATCAAAGACTCACGAGGAGATTTAAAAACATGGTAAGATCTCAATCTCTTGGATTGATTTCATTGTTGCAATCAAATTACAATTCTACCCTCTAGCTTATATGAAAAAATCCATCATGAATTGGCAGAACTTTAGAAACCTCAAAGGTAAAAGCATGCAAGATTACACCCAAGAATTCAGAAAAAGGTCTTTGACATTGGGTGTAGATTTTCAATCACAAGACACATTGCTGAAATACATAGGGGGTTCACACAATTACCTTAGGCATAATATCTTAATGTTTAATCCCAATAATCTAGATGATGTGTGTGTGCAAGTTACTCATCTTGAGGCAAGAGGGAAAAACACCCAAGAAGAAGGTAGTAAAAATCCATTTAAGCTTAAAGGAAAGGAAAATGCTTTGAAAGGGAAGGCAAAGAAAAATGCATTTATCAAAATAGAAGGAGAGAAAATTAAATGCAAACATTGTTCCAGAGGGGGTCGCGATGAAGCTAAATGTTGGAAGTTTCATCCTGAAATGAGACCAAAAAAAAACAACAACAAAGGAAAACAAAAAACAACTGCAACCACTCAACAATATTTGGGATTTGATTTTGGTGATGAAACAAAAATCACAACCATGGGTTAAAAGGAAAATAATTCATTGCTAGCACTAGTTCTTAAAACTCACAAATAAAACTCCAAATGAAGAGAGGAGAATAAAACTTTTTCACATAAGGGCGATATCAAAACACAACAAGATTGATAGGTTGTTCGATAGCAGCTCTCAAGCCAATATTGTCTCTAACAACATTGTCAAAAATTTAAATTTGGAAATCCTCCCACATCATAAATTGTATCCACTGGGATGGGTGTGTGACAACATGCAATTGGAGGTTACAAGAAAGTGTAAACTGAAATTTTCCGTTACTACAAAATTTCATAGATGAAGTGGAGCTTGACGTTGTGTCATTAGATATATGTGGAATAGTTTTGGACATCCCATACCTTTATGACAAAAAAGCTATCTCCCACAGACATGAAAATGAATATCATTTATTCAAAGGTGGAGTAGAATATATTGTGAGAGCTCATACCAAGAAAATAAATCTTTCGCTTGTTAATGCAGGGAAGATGAAAAGACAAGTGAATTAGAGCAAGAATTTTGTGCTTCTAATGATCAAACACAATGATGATGCTGATAATGAAGCTTTTAAAGGTTGTGATTCAAATTTGAAATTTGAATTGGTTGACGTAGTTAACGAATATGACAATATTTTTAAGGAACCAAAGGGATTACCTCCTAAGAGAGGAATCTAACATGAGATACAATTACAACAAGATTTTCCGCTTCCTAACATTGGCATGTACAAGATGTCAGTGATGGAAAGTGCAGAAATTAAGAAGCAAATTCAAGAGTTCTTGAATAAAGGGATCATCGGGCCACCTTCCTCGCCATGTGTTTCACCTATTGTCTTGGTTCCAAAGAAGGATGGAACATTGCGCATGTGTGTGGACTTTCGTGTATTGAACAAAATTACGGTAAAGAACCATTACCCACTGCCCAGAATAGATGGTTTACTTGATCAATTGAAAGATGAAAAATATTTTTACTAAGTTGGACTTAAGAAGTGGCTACCATCAAATTAGAATAGCTGAAGCAGACATTTGGAAGACCGCAATCAAAACAAAACAAGGTTTGTTTGAATGGCTAGTTATGGCGTTTGGTTTATGTAATGCTCCTGCTACATACATGTGTGTGATGAATGATGTACTGAGGCCATTTCTTGATGAGTTTTCCATAGTCTACTTAGATGGAAACTTAATTTTGAGTAAATCTTATGATGAAAATGTCATGCATGTAAGAAAAGTACTTGATGTCTTAAAAGAAGAACAACTGTATCTTAAGATGTCAAAGTGCGAATTTGGAAAAAATTCATTAGTTTACCTAGGTCATATTGTTGGAGGAGGTGAGTTGAAAATAGATCCCTCCAAGGTTGATGTCATTGTGAATTGTGCAAGGCCCAATATAGTTATGGAGGTAAGAAGTTTTTTGGGAGAAGCCCAATATTGGAGAAAATTCATTGCTAATTTTCTCTTATAACAACTCCTTTGCTTGTGTTGACAAGCATGAAAAAGATTTTTCAGTGGGGAGGAAAACATCAAAAGGCCTTTGATGCATTGAAGGAAAATAGTACAACTCCAGTAGTTTCACTTCCAGACTTGAGATAGTTGTTTGAGATTCAGACTGATGTTAGTGACTATGCTATGGGTGCAATCCTCATGCAACATGGTAAGCGCATATGTTTTCATTAATAAACTTTTAATGGTGCAATGATCAACTATCCTACATATGACAAGGAATTGTATGCATTTGTGCAAAGTGTGAAAAAATGGAAACACTACTTGATGGGTAAGGAAACAGTCATTCACATTAATCATCAACCATTTCAATACTTGCAATCACAATCAAAGTTGCAAAAATCAAGGCACTTCCGATGGATGGGTTTTCTTCAACAATTCCACTTGGTAATGAAGTATAAGAAAGGTATCTACAATAAAGTTGTTGATATGATTTCAAGGATGTTCATTATGTGTAATCAAAAAGCTTGGCAATAGGAAGTTATAATTGTACACACCACTTCCAGTTCCTTCATGACTGCGGGAGAGTGTTTCTATGGATTTTGTAGGAGGTATTCCATTGTCAAAAAGAGTTCATAATTATTTGTATGTAGGTGTGGATAGGTTTAGGAAAATGTGTATTTTGATGCCATGTAAAAAGAAAGTTACAATTGAACAAACTTCTCAGTTATTCTTTAAGAATGTTTGGGTGCATTTTGGATTTCCCACATCCATTGTTAGTGATCGAGATTCTCACTTTGTTGGGAATTTTTGGTCAATCTTGTGGGGATTCTTGGACACCAAATTGAAAAAGAGTACAGATTTTCATCCACAAATAGATGGTCAAAGAGACGTGGTGAATAGAACAATGATACATCTTCTTTGTTGGTATTGCAGCAAGAATCCGAAGTTGTGGGATGAGCATTTTCACTATATTCAACATGCTTACAACCGAGCCATGCACTCTTCAACTCAAACTTCACCATTTGAGGCATGCTTGGAATACTTGCCTAAATCCCCTTTGGATTTTATTTTCGGAAAACATGTTGCTATTGAGGGTCATAGAAACATAGACAAAGCAAGAAATTTCATTGAACAAATCCAATTAGTACACCAAAAGGTTCAAGAAAAACTTGCGAAAATCCAAGGCAAGTACAAAGAAAGGCACGATAAGCATCATCAAGATCAGAAGTTCCAAGTTGGCGATGGATTTTGGCTTCACATTAAGAAAGAGAGGCTCCAAGAAGAAGTTAAAAAGCTAAAACCAATTAGATATGGTCCATTCAAAATTTTGGAAAAGATTGGTAACAACGTCTTCAGGTTGGATTTGCCTTCATATATGCAAATTTATGTTGTTGTTAATGTTGAGAATTTAAGGTTGTATGAGCCTCCTTTTATTGAAGATAAATGAAAGAATATTCAAATTCCATCTATTGAAGTATTTTCTCATGAATTCCTTGATGAGCTTCAGCAAGACACTATACTTGACAGAAGAACAAAGACATCAAAAAGGGGAAGTATCGACTATCTTCGAGTGGTGCTGAAGGGTACAAATACTTTAAAAGCCAAATGGATGGAGGTTGGAAAGGTGAGGGAATTGTATCCTCACCTGCTGGACAATTGAAAGTGATCTCGTTGGGGTCCAAAAGGCTTCTAGTGGGGAGGAGTGATCAGTGCTCAAAATTAGGCTCAAAACGCAAAGTGTCAAAATATCCATAAACTTAGCTTTAGATCAAAGATCTTGTCATATAATAATTATAGCATTCACATCACACTTGTTCATTGAGTACTTGATATCAACATGGTCAGTATGTGTTGGGCCTCAAAAATTTCACCCACTTTCATCTTAATTTCCATCATTTTACTCGCATTTCGTAACTCTATAACTACATAACCCTACATTAAGTAACCACTTTCATGATCATATGGGTTTAGCATTATATTTTTGAAAGTCATTTATTTTAAGCATTTTAAACAAATTTGTGATTAAATATTATAAAGTTAACATGTTTTCATATATACATGAAAGTGGTATATGTTTTGTGATATTGTAAGCCTACTTGGAGCTTCTAGAAGGGTCCTACTTGGCCTCCTAACTACAAATTCAAATTTCATGTTCCAACTCATGAAGATTCTTGGAGTAATTATAGAAGATGAGGATCATTATCTATGCATATTCAAAGGAGAATAATCATGGATGAGAGGATTTTGAGAGGATATGTATCTCACATTATTAGGAGATTGGTTGTAACCACATGAGATAAATGTAGATTTAGGAAAGATTTGAAGGATCTGCATTTATTGATCAGTCATCCTCAGTTTTTTTATGAATAGGGTTGCATCCTTCAAAAGAAACACACACACACACACACACACACACACACACACACACACATATATATATATATTATATTCTTCCAATCAAAAAAATAATTTAGTCGAAGATTCTCCAGCTTATTGTTACTTTTAAGATGTGATGGTAGTTTGGTGTGCTTGCTGAGGAATGGAGGGCCACCATCAACCATAGTTTGCAATCTTTGTACATTGGTAACATAATATAGTTTTGTTATTTTATTTCTTTTCATGCAAGTGTGCTTTCAATTATGAAAGTGTGAGTGTGATTTCCTTTCAGTAAGAGCGCTTTCAATTCCATAAGTGTGGTGTGATTTTCATCTATGAAAGTGTGATTTTAGTTTCTGTATGTTTGTTTTGGATTGAATTAGATTAGATTGATTTAATTTCTTAGTTTTAATTGCATGCAGATTAATCTAATATGAAATATAACCACCTAGTACATATAGTACAGGTATACATCGTCAATTTACAAAACACCAGGTTGACAAATTAAATGACATGAATTTAACTAACCATTAAATCACCCAACAATATGCACAAAGTATTTATAACCATTGATGTAGTGTCCGAATGTATTCAAGGAATGGATAACAACTAGGAGTTCCTTCTCAATCATAGTGTAATTCAGTTCAGCCTTAGACATTATTTTTCTAATGAGGTAAATGGCATAAGGAAATTTGTAATATATCTAGCCTAGAGATACTCCTACATATTTGTTGGATGCATCAGCATGGATGTGGAAAGGGAGAGCCCAATTTGGGCCTCCAACTATGGGTACAGTGGTCAACTTGTCCTTCAAGATTTCTAGGAACTCTTGGCAACTATCTAACTAGAAAAATCTAGAGTCCTTGGCCAGCAGTCCAAATAATGGTGAGGCTACTTTGTTGATTTCCATGATAAACATCCTATAATATCCAACTTGGCCTAAGAAACTCCTGACGTCCCTCTGTTTTTGAGGAGTAGGGACCCTTTTTTTGATAGCCATTTTATTTGGGTCCACGTTATTGGATACTTTATAAACCAATTCTCCCTATGTGCTTTACGACATGGACTAACCGTCTTTCACAGATCCTTATCTCTAACGATGTGATTGTTGACTAACAACTTTGGGTTTTGGTTTAACAACAATTGTGATTCCCAACAAGTGGTATCAAAGTGTAGGTCACGAGTTCGATACACAGCCGACTCCCATTGGGTGGAAGATTGTTGGACATTGGATAAACCAATGCTTCCCGTGTGTTTCGTGACATGGATTAACTGCATCTCATAGATCCTTATCTTTGACGATGTGATTTTTTATTAACACCTATGGGTTTTGGTTTAACAGAAATTGTGATTCCCAACACACTTGTATTCCTTCCTGGGATATTGAATGACCCAAAATGGTCCTTACATTCATCAAAAATTCACACTTCTAGAGACTAACTGATAGGTTCATTTCAATGCACTTCTTTAGTACTTTCCCCAAGTTAGAGAGAGCCTCCAGGAGGTCGCACCCATAGGTAGTGAAATCATCCATGTATATCTCTACAGATTCATGGACTAGATCAACAAAGATTCTCATAACTACCCTTTGAAAAGTGGTAGGGGCATTACATAATCTGAAAGGAAGGACCCTATAAGAAAAGGTACCCCAAGGATAAGTGAAGGTGGTTTTATCTTGGTCCTCTAGGTTGATATAGATCTAATTATAACCACTGAATCCATCTAGGAAGTACAAGAACTTCTTTCCTGCAAGACCAATCAGGTTATGCTTACATTGTCATCCTTGATTTACCTTGGCCTGGTATTGCCAATGCAATGGGGGAATCCCATCTCACAGATGGAATAGTTAGAACCATTTCACACCCCCAACCATATGCTCCACCTCTAACAATTTATGGTCCACCTCAGGGAGCGACCAGTTCCACTTAAAAATATCCCTCCCCCGATCCTCCACCAGGCAAACCTTATCCAGGTCCCAACATTCCATATGCATATCCCCATCCGCTTTAAAATATGTCAAGGCTAGGTGTTGCACTGCCTATTTATCCCAATGTTTCCCCACCTCATTATTATCAAGATACACTATCTAATGCTCCACCCCCTTTGATAATAATACCCCAGGTCCCCATGATTGCTCCCCCTTTGCCACAACATGCACCTCCTCCACAAGGTCAAGTGTATGCTCAATAGAGTGGACCCAATCTCCCTAACCCCAAGAAAAGGAACAAAGGGAAGGTTAATTAGAACCAACAGTCTCAAGGTAATCAAGGCAACCAAGGTCCTCCACCCAATGCCCTTTAGGATCCTCAACCTAATCTTGCAACCTAGCAACGGGGTGGTCAAACTAAGGAAAACAAGGGTCTTTGTACGAACAAACGATGTGCATGTTGCAGCATATATGGTCATTATACCCAAGTGTCCTATTTTACCTTAGATGCTGCAAGTATGGGATGCTCAAGTAACTTATCAAGAATCATAGCCAACTGCTCCTCCTCCCCCTCCTGGTTCATCTCAACCAGAAGTGCCTACCAATCCTTTCCCTCACCAAGGATATATAGCTACCCAACCACACAAGGTCACATAGCTCAACCAACTCCACCATCTAGTCACCATGATTATCAAATTCTTATGATGTTAATACCGAGCAAGCCAAACTTCAGACTCAATCACGTCAATACCCCAATCCATCCGCTAAGTTTGCAATTGAGTCCCAACCCAAAGTTTCCACCCAACCTCTATCATCACCGAAAGGTACCTTACAGATCCCTCAAATGAAGGTTGAGGTTATTCCCAAGATCCCTAAAGGTCTGTTAAGCCAAAATACTGCTTCTACTAAAGTTGCCCATACAAATAGCATAGTAGATGACTTGGCACAATCTCCTACTACCATGCCAATGCTGTAAGTCCTCTAGAAGTTCCCCTCCCAATGGAAAGCTCTGCTATCCGGTTTGGGTGTCGTGGATCCTCAAGGCGATTAGATGATTTTCTTTCATGTTGAAAAGTCATAAAAATCCTCCCCTCCCTTCCTCCATTTCATTTCAAATACCAATCTCCATAAAAAATGCCATTGTTCAGCAATGTATCATTGACGAAGGTGTCTCCACCTATGTGATGGCTACCAATGTTTGGAAGCAAATTGGTTGCACTAACATATCCCCATCCACCATCACTTTTCGGGCATGGGATGGCCATCCTTCACATCCCCTTGGCTTATATCGCAATTTCCTAGTCTCAATTGCTGACAAGATTTTATGTATTGACATTGAGGTCATTGATGCTCCCCTAGACTATAACATCATATTGGGTTGTATTTATACTTATGTCATTTCAGTTGTTTCCATGGAAAATTTTAGGGGCTAATATTCACCCAGTGGACTAATTTTCCATTTTTTTTCCACAAAAAAGGTTCTCCAATTTCCAATTTTTATAAAAGATGATTTGCCCAAAATTTTAGAATATAAAATTATTTTACCTTTAAAATAGCCAACATTATATAGATACTATATATAAAATCATTATAAATTTGAAAATTTTTATAAATATATCAATAAACATTTTATAATTTGCATATTATGGATTAGTGAGATTTGCCAATTTTTTTAAACTTCAAGAATATTTTCCATCCTTAAAATTTTCCTTGTTACATCTTCGATTCACCATAAGCTGGGCTTTCCACATAATGTAAAGATCGTCACCATTGATCAGTAGACATAATATGACCCTAAAGCCCACACTTCACCTCAGTCCAACATTTCCTCCGTGGCTGATGATGATGTCTCTCTAGGATTCTACAAACTTTCCACTTCACTTGGTGCTTACTATGGTCCACTGGCTACTCCTTCTGAGCTTAGCTCATCCACTGTTTGCATGCTCCAAGCATCTTGGACTGCCTGCAAATGGTCTAGTCTTCCTTCACAATAGACTGCACCTCCACAACTGATCCAGATGGATATTGGTGGCCACCCACCAAGTCCACATGGACCCCCACCATTGTTTCTTTCAACTTTTTAGTTTCCTTAATTGTAGCACAGTTTACTTTTTTTAGCATCTTTTCAGGTCTTGAACTTCCGGAGTCATTTTGGGTCCTTGAAGGACATTTTTTGGAAAAAATGGGAGCAACATGGGTACATGGACTGATGTTATTCTTCCTAAAGTTGTAGTTCTTCGATAGATATTTCTAACGAGATACTGTGTGTGTCAAACAGAGATCGTATGCCAAAGTTACGACCCCAGGAAGTTGATGTACCAATTTACCCAAACGAGGCCCACAATTTGGGGTTTCATCTTCTAGGGTTAGGTTTTTGGATGTTTAGGGTTTTCCATTGTTTCTCAACAATAAATAGGCCTTCGAGCCTCATTGTAAGACAGTTCAGAGGCATGTAGCTACCACATCTCTTCTCAGAGATAAGCTACCATCGCCCTAGCTGGTTTATTTCCATTTTTGGTTGTAAGAATATTTTTGTATTTTAGATTAATGAAATGAAGTATTATTTCTTCTACATATCTGTATTTATGGTTCTATCTGTAATTTGTTACACTCTTGTCTAAATCCGGATCAGTGGTATCAGAGCGGTCTGTTTTTTCTTTTTTTTATTTACATGTCCCCAATGAGGTCGGGATATAAGCAGTTAGGGCTTGAACTAGTCGAAATTTTGCAAGACCAGCCTCGCAAATCCCGACAGCCTCCAATGGCAGATGAAAAGAAAGATGATGGGGCAGGAGATCCTATCAAAATCTTGCTCGAAGAAGCCCTCGAGTGACAAAGGAACGTGATGATGGAAAACTTCAGCCAGATCCTTCAGCGACTACCCAGAGGTGACACATTGACTTCCAACAGCTACTCTGGACATGCCACACCCTATAAGGTACAAGTTAATTTTGAAATCCCCAAATTTGAGGGTCAGATAAATGCAGATGCCATAGATAAATGGTTAAATCTACTAGATGGGTATTTTTTT
This sequence comes from Pinus taeda, assembly GCA_000404065.3. Taxonomy (NCBI): domain Eukaryota; kingdom Viridiplantae; phylum Streptophyta; class Pinopsida; order Pinales; family Pinaceae; genus Pinus; species Pinus taeda. The sequence continues at coordinate 137,175 of APFE030296492.1, forward strand.
GTTCATGATTTTTCTAGTAGGGAAAATATTATTTTTACTCTTCTCAAAGCAGCCCCCCACATCAAGGACTGGAGGGAAACCTACTGTGAGCAGAAGGATGAAAGTACGGGCTAACTATTTTTAGCTGCACCAACTTGGAATTCATTCTGGGATGCCATCAAGGAGCAGTGCTACCCTGTCGAAAAGCTATGACGATCAATACATAAAGTCGACCACACTATGGCATGGAAGGGACCAAGATGTGCCGAAGTTTACCAATATTTTCCATACCCTTCGCAGAAAGTCGGGTATCAAGGATTCAGAGTAGCATTTGGTACTCAAATACGCGGTTTCTTGCACAGGTACATCCAGGAAGAAATAGAATTCCTGAACATCTCCTCGCTTGGCATGGCATACTGATATGCCGTCAAGATCGAGTAAAAGTTTAAATAGAAGAAGTGAGACTTTGGATTTGCAAATCTGAAGCAAGGGAAAGGTGACCCCAAACCACAAAACAACGGACAAAGACAAGGCAGGGTGGCCCAAGACAACCTACCAAAGCTGCAAGCAAAGAACAACACTGTGAAGTTGAAAAAGGACATGGGAAAGTGGTGCAAGTTCCATAAGAGCTCCACTCACAACACAAGTGAGTGTTGGGCCAAGCAATCACTGGTGGTTGAGTTAAAGGTTTCAGAATCAGATGCATGTTCTGACTCTGAGTTAGAACTTGACAAGGGGAATGACACAGGGAAGCAGATTATCGATGTGGAGCCCAACGCCACTTTTGCCACCACGAAGATCTAGAAGGAGGAACCTGAAGATCAAGAGGAGGAGGAGCGTCTCTTCCACTCCCAGATGTGGGTAAAGGGCTCCCTGCTATAGTTCATTATCAATAGCAGGAGCCAAAAGAACCTCATTTTGGCAGAGGTCGTGAAGCGGCTGGGCTTATCAATGACAACACATCCACAACCGTACACCAAAGGGTGGCTTCACCAAGGACGATATCTTCGCGTGAGCCAATAGTGTCACCTTCCATAGAACATCAAGCCCTTCACAGATGAGGTATTGTGTGACATTGCTTCCCTTGATGTTTGCGATGTATTATTAGGGCAACCATACTTGTGGAAATGACATGCTGTGTACGAATCAAGGCCATGTGTTGTTGTTGTTTCTTTGGGAAATAAGTTGTACAGGATACTGAAGGTAGCACCACCTATCGCCATCTCTTTAGTTACTATAAAACAATGTGGTAAGCTCATTTCCAAAACTGGGAAATGTGTTTTCCTGATGATATGCCCTCAAGGAAAGAAGAAGACGGTGGTCACAACCTCCAGACAGTGCCCCTCCGCACGACAACTATTGATGGACAAGGTCATGGAGGAGCACGAGGACATCTTCACCTCCCTCGCAGGGGTTCCTCTGCATTTTCAGGTCAAGCACTCCATCGATTTGACCCAGGCGCGCCACTGCCCAATGGACCAATATATCGGTGCTCCGTTCTAGAGAACGATGAAATCAGGAGTTAGATTCAGGAGCTGGTGTAGAAAATTCACATCCATCTGAGTTCATCACCTTGTGGGAGCTCGCTCGTGTTGGTATAGAAGAAGGATAGGGCTTGGAGGATTTGTAATGACTATTGGGCACTAAACAAGATCACTCTTCGTAATAGTTACCCAACCCCAAATATTGATGACCTCCTGGACCAACTGAAGGGGGGAATATTTAAGCAGGATCGATTTGAAGTCAGGATATCACCAGGTACAAATCGGACCATCTGATGTGTGGAAGATTTCCTTCAAAGCCAAGGAGGGCCTTTTTGAATGGTTGGTTATCTTTCGGATTGCCGAATGCTCCTGCAACCTTCATGAGGTTAATAAATGACATCTTGCAGCCATTCACCAACTCATTTGTAGTGGTATACTTGGATGACATCCTGATCTTCAGCCAGAGTTGGGAAGAGCACCTCCACCACATTCAATAGGTTCTCCAAACACTACGGAAACACAAGTTATGAGCCAATTTGGAGAAATGCACTTTTGGCATGACCCAAGTTTAGTATCTATGATACATTATTGATGAACAGGGGTGGAAGTGGATCCAGCCAAGATCTAAGTCATTCAGGATTGGCCATCTCCAACCACTCTAACAGAGCTCTACAACATTCTAGGTCTTGCCAACTTCTACTGCAGGTTTGTGTTGGGATATTCTCATATCACTTGGCCCTTGAGTCAAGTCACCAAGGGAGGAGCGAAATAAGTTCTTTTGGTCTGAATCTCAATAGAAGGCATTCAGAGAGTTGAAAGATCGCCTCAGCTCGACACCATTGCTCGCATAACCAGACTTGCAATTACCATTTGTGGTCGAGACAGGTGTCTCTGACTATGCTATTGGGGAAGTCCTTACTCAACATGGGCATCCAGTGGCATATCATAGTGAGACACTTTTAAACACAATCTGGAAGTATCCCATTTATGACAAAGAGATGTATTCCATTGTGCAAGCCTACTAATAATGGAAGCATTACATTTTGGGGAAGGAAGCGGTCATCCACACAAACCACTGACCCTTGCAGTTCATACAAACCCAAAGAAAATTGTAGAATGATCGCCACCAGAAGTGGTCCACATACCTGCAACAGTTCCATTTGAATATCAAGTATAAGAAGGGAAGCACCAATAATGTTCCAGGTTGCCTCAATCGACCACCAATCATGGCGTTAACAAGTGTGCTCAACTCTTGTGGGCATGAGACTTCTGATTGGCCACTTCTCTACAAAAGCAACCCTGAATTCGGCCACACATACCAGACACTCTTGTAGGGTCAGCATGTTCCAGATTTTCACCTCCAGGATGCCCTGTTATGCCACCTGGGTCACCTTTGTGTTCCTCAAGTGACCGTTCCAAGATGGTTTGAGAAGCACACTACAGTTGGGTTGTTGGGCATCTCGTGGTCGAGAAAATGGTGGTAGTACTGTAGAAGTATTTCTATTAGCCAAATCTTCCATAGGATGTTGAGAAGTACATCAGATCATGCACTGCTTGCGCCATTGCCAAATCCATCAAGAGGCAAGGCCTCTATACCCCGTTGCCTACCCCTATTCAACCTTGGGAATCCATCTCCATGGATTACATTCCGGGCCTTCCTTCCATTGAGCATGGAAATGACTATGTTTTTGTGGTTGTCGACAGGTTCTCAAAGATGGCCATTATGACAGTCTGTAAGAAGAATATCACAGAAGAAGCCATTGCTAAAGTCTTCTTTGAACGAGTGTGGGTACACTTTGGGATTCCATAGTCTATCATCTCAGATCAGGACAACAGGTTCATTCGTACATTTTGTTCTAGTCTCTAGTCGATGCTAGACGACAAAATCACTAAGTCCAGAGCCTTCCATCCTCAAACTGATCATATACATTTTGCGCATGTACAACTCAAAGTATCCATGCACATTAGATGAGAGCCTCCCCTACATTCAACACAGCTACAACTAGGCTCTCCACAGCTCGACTGGCCGCAACCCTTTTCTGGTGGGCTTGGGATTCTAGCCACTGTGTCCCATTGATGTGGCCATGCCATTTGCAGCTATTCACACAGATCCGGTTCATCTCCATTTTGAAATAGATAAGGAAAACATCTTCATTAAACACATCCAACATATTCACCAGCAGGTCCACAACATTCTAGAGAAATCAAATGTCAAGTACAAGCAGCGACATGATCAACATCGGGTGCCACACAAGTTTCAGGTGGGTGACAAAGTCTAGTTGCATTTGCAAAAGGAACTCCTTACCGAAGCCTATCGGAAACTCAGGCCACTCTAATATGGTCGTTACACCACTACCAAGGTTGTGGGAGACAAGGGGACCTATCTCATGGAGGAATTCAATGCAAAGGGGACCATTGCTTCCTAAGGGGGGAGGAATGATCTAGGTGGATATTGGTGTCCACCCGCTGAGTCCACTTGGACCCCCACCATTGTTTCTTTCAGCTTTTTATTTTCCTTGATTGTAGCACAGTTTACTATTTTTAGTAGTTTTCACGTCCTAAACTTTCAGAGCTCTTTTGAGGCCCTAAACGATGTTTTTGGGAAAGGTGGGAGCAATATGGGCCCTTGGATTGATGCTGCTTTTCCCAAAGTTGTAGTTCTCGAATAGATATTTCTAACAAGATATTGTGTGTGTCAAACAGAGATCGTATGCCAAAGTTACGACCCCGTGAAGTTGATGTACTAATTTACTCAAATGGGGCCCACAGTTTGGTGTTTCATCTTCTAGGGTTAGGTTTTTGGATGTTTAGGGTTTTCCATTATTTCTCAACAATGAATAGGCCTTCGAGCCTCATTGTAAGACAATTCGGAGGCATGTAGCCGCCACATCTCTTCTCAGAGATAAGCTACCATCGTCCTAGCTTGTTTATTTTTGTTTTTGGTTGTAAGCATATTTTTGTATTTCACATTAATGAAATAAAGTATTATTTCTTCTGCATATCTGTATTTATGGTTGCATCTATAATCTATTGCATTCTTGTTTAAATCCAGATCAACAACCTATTGTTCCTAACTCAATCCTGCCTCTCGATACTACTCCTCAGGGATCCTTTCCTTCTGCTCATGTCTCTCCTAATCGATTGATGCCCAAAACCATTCCCTCGGGCCTTAACCATCATAGAACAGTTCCTCCATGCCACTATTCTTCTGGTCAGATATTGTTCATATTTCCGCCTCCTAGAGTTTATTCTACACCTGTCATGGCTATGTTGAGTCTACCCAACATTGCCTTGGGGATCCCAATCTGGTACATCGATCCTCCTGCAAACACTCCATTCAATCAACTTAAACCTTACACTACTTTAATCTTGGTCCAACCTATTGTTCCTACCCCTGCCTTTTGATAAGCACCAGTATTGCAACAAGAATGTTGCACCTCCTGGGGTTACCAACTTTACTTCATCAACTCGGGGTTCATACAAACTTGGAGGTCAGTTTGCTGTATACACAAATAGATGTAATGGGTCCACTCTTTTTCACTATTAAGCTGGGCCGATTGACCACTAGGGTTTCTCAAACCATCCTTCTATTGATTTAGAAGAAGTTTGATTACGAATTGAGAAAGGAGAATTTTACCTTATTGGAGAGGATTGAAATTCTCCCTACTACAATAATGAAAGTCTGAAAGAGACGCCTAAAACACACAACTCATCTAGATATTTGTTAATGTATATTGATTTCAAAAGAATTCTAATTTAACACATGTGAAATCTTAACTACCCTAAGCATGGAATCTGATCTAAACAAGCATTTAACTGTTGTGCATATTAGTAAACATGACCTTTTTCCTTTTTATCTTTTCGTAGAAACATGAATGGTAATCCTTCTTGGTTCCATGGAAAGTGACATAGGTGTGGCGGGAGATGAGTGCAATGGGTCAGATGTCTTGGGAGGCAAAATCAATTTAACAACTAATCTACGAGATACACTAGCTCGATTGAGCATTAAAAGGTTCGATCAAGCGGTTAAGGTAAAATTTGAAATAACTCGATCAAAGGTTTAAAAAACCCTCAATCGAGCTCTTAACATGGTTAAACAAGGGCTCGATCTAGCCATTCAAACCATAAATGCATCATTATGTTTTCGGTGGGAATTTAAAAAAATTAGGTTGATGAAGTTGTTATGTAATTGTGGGTTACATAGGAGCTCAATTGAGGGATATTTTTAAGCCCTCAAATAGCTCGATCGAAGGATAAACTATTTCTTGATCGAGCTTTGTTTTTCTCCCTCCTAATATGTGTGCTTACCAAAAAGTGTAACCCATATTCATGCATTCACCGTAGAATAAGCTATGAAAGATGACATAGAATAAATGATTGTAAAAAGGAAAAATTATAGTTTCAAAATAAACATAGTTACTAAGCAAAATTCAAGGTTAGTTTAAAATAGTGAATTTAGGATAAGTTATGAAATTTGAATTCAGGATAAGCTATGAAAGATGATATATGATAAGAATAAAATTGATGATGGAATCCATGATTAATAAATAAGAGTTGAGGTGGATGAAGTAGGTAGATTATAGATACATTAATTTTAATGTTAAATTTAGTAATCTAATTAATAGATGAATTGATTTTTTTAAGGGCATTTTTCTTGGTTAATTTTAACCAAAATATGGAAGAGATTTTTTAAACCTTGAGTTTAAGTTGTTTAATATGTAAAATTTGAGTTTCCCAAGGGTGTTTTGGGGTAGTAAATCCATTTGTGCATAAATTTCATTTAAATAATAAAAAAATCGCAATCTCACTTGAAACAATATCACCAGATTATGATGAAAAAAATCATTTCATCTGTAAATTAGTTTCGTGTCATAAATAACTTTAAAAATATTTTCTCTCACCAAATTAACTTAATTTTTAATTTTATTATTTTATTATTTATAACTTAAATATACACACTAAATTAAATGTGTATTATATAAATTAAATGTTTATGTGATTTCCAAGCACATAAACATGGCCATGTTTGTAAATTTATTGTTGCTCACATGCTTTAGATGGGGCAAGTGAACTGTATCTTATCAACAACCCCTTAAAACAACTTCTCAATTGGCAAACCAAAAAGAGATCATTATCTAGTTGAATCCTAAAAGTGTAAAAAAACACTAAAAAATGTGTGAATCCCTAGTTTCTAAGGTTCTAATGGTGTGCCATAAGAAGTAGTGCATAGAAAACACAAATGGTTTTTTGAGGACTAGTTGCATGATACATTTTGATGCCTTTTATGTAATCTATAAAGCATAATGTAAAAATTTGCATATTTTAATGTTATGATTTTGAACATTTGGAGGTCAAAATTTAATTACGTCAACTCCATGATGCTTGATCTTTAAAAATATATCTAGGCTAATCCCTACCTTCAAATAGATCATTCTTTTTATTTATTTATTTGCTAGCTTGTTCACAACTTGTGAGACTAACGTTTTGCTAAGAAACCATGAGTTAGGGGAATCTAAGACATCGAAATCACAAAGTGATTGCACTCAACCTAGACCACACCAACCCTTAACATTTCTAGATTTTTTGTACCCTTGAGGTTTTGAACTAGAAACCTTCACGCAATGAGTGCCTTAGAAAACATCTATAACTGATTGTTCTAATCCCATGAGTTTCAAATAGGTTATTCTATCATAATGCCTACTTTGGTTTAAAGAAGTTTCCACTATGTTTTCATATTGTAGTTTTAAATTAGATTTGGTCAACTCCAACATGATCTAAAACTTTAAAATATTTTCTTAAGTCTTTCATTGTACCTGAATTCTTCATTCGACCTAGAAACACAATTTCTTCTTAGGTAGTTTTATATGTCTAATCGATTTTTATTTGATACGAACATTTTAAGGGTTAAATTTCTCCTATCTCAAATTCCATGTTTTTGGCAATTTTTTTTTACATATTTCCATTATTTTATAAAAGTGGTTCACCTAATTTTTTTTTTTAAATTACTT
>APFE030296492.1:148865-159320 GCA_000404065.3 Pinus taeda
TTGTATTTTTTTTAAATGAGTGATAGCAATGTTGACCAGCTATATATCCTCAGTTTCATTGTAAATTTTTTTAATGAGTGATAGCAATGTTGACCAGCTATGTATCCCAGCGTCATTGTAAATTATTTTTATTAATTTCTTATATTACCTATTATTATAACATAAAATTGAAAACCATTATTCTTATAAATTTGAGTTTCTGGTAAGAACACTCAGTTAATTTAACTCACCATACCTATAGAAAGTAAATTTTACACCATAACGATGTAAAAAGCACGCCCACATATTCTTCCCATTATTTATGGGAAATCCCCGTTATTTAGAGGAAATGGTAAATTTCTCATATATAGTAACCATGAATCAGTGAAAACAAACTAGCATTAGATTTGGCAAAAAATCTTTATGTATTATCTGCCAAAGTGAATACTCTTTGTTCATTAGTTTTATGTGGAGTTTGTTTTTGTAATTCTTGGCAATTTTATAATATATATATATATATATATGATATAGTTTTTAAGATGGTGAGAAATTTGTATTTTCAATGAGAGCTACTGAAAGTTTAAAGAGCTTTGATGTAATGTCTGCATATAATTTTTTTTTTAAATGATTATAAATCACGATATATTCATAATTGCTAATTATATTGAATTATCATTAACGATATTATTAATTAGAATAAGCACTATATACATCTGTCATCATCATACATTTGGGGTTGGGGGGATGTTGTTACAACCATAGCTTAATTTGTAGGCAGGTTTATGATTTCCAAGGTTTACATTTATCAATGGTTTTGTCAACCACCTAATTGATTATCCCAACTATACAAACCCTCATTTTATGCATTGGGGTACTTTCATAAATATCCACAAACTTGATCTATTGTGGAACTGTACATTCTTTATGGTGGACTTTAATTTTCGGAGGCCACTTGCCAGGACGAGTGGACAACCTCGTTAGGATCCTTCTCCATGGCGGACAGTGGTCCCTTGCTGCTTCGAGGTATATACCCCATCGAGGGCTCTCCTTGCCGCATTGAATCAGACAGTGGAGGCCGCTGTTGGCATTATTTTCCTTGGTTGAATACAGGAAAGGTCTTTATTGTTGTTCTTGCTCGTGATGGAGGGCTTTTTCTCATGTCCACACGCAGAGGGTTTCATTGTGGTAAAACTCTAAACCCAACTTCTGCCTTTTTATCCTCGCCATTGCTCGGGAAGGCCTTTCGCTCCTTCATTGTTCTTCCTTCTTAACTACAGTGTGCTGCTATGGCTTTGGGCGTAGCTACAGGGGTACTGGAGGTGTTTTGTGACAGCCCGGGTAAGTCAACCCAACACTAAGCCATTGTTTATTTAGAGTTGCAGTGTTTGATTCAGTCGCCAACGTTTTCTAAATATCCACATTATCAGGGTATGCAGGTGTAGCTTTAGAGGCTTGGCTCTGGCTGTCGAAACTCAGCTTGGTCTTCAACGGGTATGAGCTTAGTTCTGTATATCTTTCAAGAAATGTAGGGCGTGCCCCTGGTCTCATGAATCATTATGTGGCGTGTATATGTTAGTAGAGCCAGGGTTGATCTAGTTTAGAGCTTCTGAGTTTTTAGGTAGGTTGAGTTCGTTGACATTTATTCTCTGTTAATGAGACCACGAGTCTCTAGCCTTTGAGGCATTATTATTAGTTTTATGAGGGATGGGCCTGAAATCTCTGCTCCTTCCAAATGTATGGTATTGTTCTTTAATTTTGGTGGTGACTACTATCCTCAAACTGGTTGCATGAATAAGTTGGCTTGGCCTGAGTTTGATTATGTACTACTGGGACATTTTTGTCTTGAATTGTAATTTTTGAGGATGGTCTCTATCTCTGGTTAATGTATGATTCACGACTATTGCTTATGCAAAACCTGCGGTTCATTTGCTTGATGTTTGTACTGGAATATAATTTTAAGTGACTCTTTCACTCACTGATATTTAATACTCTCTTTTCTTTGCTTCCTGGCTTGAATGCATTTGAACTCGCAGAATGTTTCTTTGCTATAGGTTTTCCATGTTTAAATCTTTCCTTTCGTGGATAACTGTAGCCTTGTGGCTATATTTCTTGCAGTTTCCTACTGATTGCTTCCATTCCAACTAAAGAATTAGTTCTAGTTTTGTTTATTTGTACCAAGATTTATGGATTCTGCGAGATTGGAATAGAGTTATGTTTTTGTTTTAATATTGAGAAGGAAATGGTTCTCTATATTCATTGAAATGTAGATGTTGTTCTTTCCTACTGGTATTGGGCCATTATTTATGTTGCTATCTGGGAATTCTTCTTAAAAGATACACAATGTTATCTCTTAAAGCTTTCCAAAATTTTTGTCTTATGTTGCCAATTCTCAAACTTAAAGGGGTTTCAGTTTATACGTGCTTAGTGAATCAGTTTTCTTTAATTACTATTCATATATGTGAGCACATTTGAGATTAACATTCTATTTAAGGGTTACTGTTGTTAGTACTCAAGAAAGATGTTTCAGATGTAACTTATTTGGTTTGTAATTTAGCACTCTATTTTATTAGTTACTACTCATAGTATTCAAGCAAGATATTCCAAATGTAAACTTGTCTGGCTTGTGATTTAGCATTCTAGCATTCTATTATGAGAAAATTGCTACTAATAATAATTAAGCAAGATATTCCAGATGAAAACTTATCTAGCTTGTAATTTAGCATTCTATTCTAAGAAAATTACCAGTAATAATAATTAATCAAGATATTCCAGACGTAAACTTGTCTAGCTTGCAATTTAGCATTCTATTCTAAGGAAATTATTGTTAATAATAATTAAGGAAGATATTCCAGATGTAAACTTATCTGACTTACTGAACCGACTACAACCTTATAACTCGTTTAACCTCCCAACCTTGAGACTTATAACCTTATAACTCATTTAACCTCCCAACCTTGTGACTTGTGCTCCAGTGCCTTCAGTCTCCCCTCCAGCTACCCGAACTTGGGTAAATCATTCAATAAAACTTCATCTTGAATAACAGTGGATATCTAACCTTATAACTCGTGTAACCTCCCAACCTTGAGACTTATAACCTTATAACTCATTTAACCTCCCAACCTTGTGACTTGTGCTCCAGCGCCTTCAGTCTCCCCTCGAGTTACCCGAACTTGGGTAAATCATTCAAGAAAACTTCATCTTGAATAGCAGTGGATATCTGATCTTACCAGACTTATCCACTGCTTGTCTGTCTATCCCTATAGCATAGAAATTCTCCTTTCTTACTCCTCCATTCCCTTGATGGCAGATGCCCTTACCTCCCATCATCTTGATCTTTTAGGGATCACTTTTTCATAGGCGATGTTAGGGTTGGGTAACTGCGCTTACCTCCCATCATCTTGATCTTTTAGGGATCACTTTTTCATAGGCGATGTTAGGGTTGGGTAACTGCCCAACCAACTGTTTCTTGAGAACTCATTTCCATCACCCTTCTGAAAGGTATATCTCATGAATTAAAAGTGTTTCTTTCCTTAACATATTCTAGTACTAAATTTATTTTAAATCAATTTAAAAACAAAATTTCTAATTACAAAAACTCAAATCAATTCAAATAGTCACATTCAGAGGGGATCTCATGAGATCTCATGAATTAAAACTGTTTCTTTCCTTAACATATTCTAGTACTGAATTTCTTTTAAATCAATTTAAAAACAAAATTTCTAATTACAAAAACTCAAATCAATTCAAATAGTCACATTCAGAGGGGATATCACATTTGAAGACTATTTTTGGAGAATACAAATCATGTAGATAAACATGTTGAACTTCCCACAAAACATGAGCCTATGTTGAAACCCTCAAGGAAGAAAGGCCAAAGACATCTTTAACACCCATATCCTTAGTTGAGAAACTAGAGTAAACTCTTGATGGGTTAAGGAATCGTGTGACACCTCGACCTAAGGGCGATATTTCAGATGTCATGCTGATGAGTATTTGTTTTGTTGTTTATGTATATATATTGGAGAAGATCGTGTGTGCATATTGTATGTGGCAGTCAATGCTTAAACAATAGTGTTGCTTTGCTTTTTCTCCTAAGAATAACTATAGAAACACAAAATAGTTCGTTTGTATTTTTAAGCTAGATTGTTGCAAAGACTATTCATGTGTGAGAGATCTGATAATGAACTTGACATTTTATATAAATAAAATAGAGAGGCTCAAGCATAGAGACAACTAGAAAATATATTCTTATATAAGAGAGAGTATATATTTAAATTGATTTGAATATTTGAATATTTTGATTCAATATTAATTTGATTATTATTATCTAATTATATAATCAAAAAATATTTATATTTTTAATTTATTTATTATATAGTATTACTTTTTTTGTTTGGCTAAAAGCTCGTCTTCTTCAGACTTAAGGAAACATGTTAAATACTACCACCAGCGGGTTGTTCCAGGTGGCATGGTTTTCCTTGAATAACAGTGATGAGTCAGCTAGCGGTTAGAAGCCAAAACGGTTGCCCTCACTGCTGGTTGACAACAAAATTATGAGAAAGTTTTTCATGTAAGAAAAATATTACTAAATCTGATTAGTAACAATTTCTTATAAATTTTGAAAAAACTTTTTACATTTCCCCTCAACCATACTGCCAAATTCCCATAATTCTCACTTTTGAAAAACTAATGAAATAAATATATATATATTTCCCCTCATCCATACCCCAAATTCCCATAATTCTCACTTTCCAAAACTAATGCAATATATATATATATATATATATCATGGATCACCGTGATACTAGCTACTTCTACCTTATAATATTTCTGTCTGGCATGTCTCTGTCTCTGTGTATAATAATATTAATAATATGTGTATAATAATATTAGTAATAGGGTCAGAGCTCTTCTCTTATTCGTGTGTAGACTTTGAAGCGGTTGTGCTAGCGATTTTAATCGTTATTCAGACATTAATTTGAAAGGGAAAGCAGACAAATCGTATTTGAAGTAATCCTTTTACTGAATCCTTCTTTCAAGACTGCAAGGGATTATTTCTATTTAATTCGGAACACGTTAATCTCCGGCGTGGTCGCCCAATAAATAGGATCAGTAGCTGATAGCTACGCAGGAATAAAACAATTCGTTACTTGAATTTCATTAACTTGTTTTTGTTGACTGGCGTGGTATCTACTAAATCAAGTGCAGGAGACGTATGAGTGGCTGTCGAGGAAACGTTGTAGAGACGTCAAGAAGTATTATTAATTGACAAATAATTTAAAAAATGGAAGGTTACACATCACATGTATTTGGAAGTCTCAGAAAGATCGTGAAGCTAACTCTCTAAGGGTTGACTCGGTTAGCTCAGAGTTAATTTTAATCACAGATGACATTCAACAGTTTCTGGTCGTGTGAATGGAAGGTAACGGAGGTAAGCTAAAATAAGAGTTTCCATTGTAAAGTAACGGAGGTAAAAGGAGTGTATTTACCAGTTTTTTGCTGGTGAGATTCGAATATAACGGAGGTAAAATTGAGAATGTGTGCATCACTCCCACGAACAGAGTTGACGTGTCTGTGCCCCTCACCTAGAGAGATTCTCGGCTCTGTCACTCAGTCATTAGATTCCTATAAATAGGATATCATTATGTTGATTAAGCTGTCTGAGATTCCTCCCTTGAAGGTATTGCTTCGAATGGGATTCTTTCAATTTCATTTCCGTTTCAACATGCTTGGTTTTGGGTGCATTGCATTTCGCTTGGATCTGTGTCTGACTTCAATGTTAATACTTTCTAATTATAACGAATGGTGTGCAGTCTTAAAGGATTCAAGAAATTCGAGTTGCGTGAAAGAATGGGCGACTCATATAATGGTACCGATCCGGACCATATCGTGTCTGTTAAATTCACCAAACTTTTCATTGGTGGAAAATTTGTGGATGCAATTTCAGGTATTTATATGTTATTTTGAAATATTGGGTTTCATTGGTTTATTTTTGGATATAAATTAGGTAGTGTAAGTAGGTTTAGAAAATAATAGAAATTGTTGTATGATTTTGATAAAATTTTGCGGTAATTTTATTAAATCTCTATTATAATTGTTAAACTATTTTGAGTGCTGCAAGGATTTTTGATGGTAACTCTCAAAAATCCTTTGGACGTCCAAAGTCCTGAAATTTGATAAGTATAATTCAAATTTCCAAAAAATTTTGCAAAATTTTAATTTCACACCAAAATTTCCACTATTTTCAAACAAATTTGTATTTCTATATATTAACTATGTATAAACTGAAGCATGATTAACCAGGATGCAAGGATGAGGAGAAATTTCTGTGGATTAATGGGCGTCAGGTGTTGGTGGTGCAGGGAAGACTTTTGAAACTTTAGATCCTCGAACAGGAGATTTGATAACGCGCGTCGCAGAAGGTGATAAGGAGGATGTGGATTTGGCTGTGAAGACAGCCCGGGAGGCTTTTGATAAGGGACCTTGGCCTCGAATGTCTGGCTATGTAATATCACCTTTTAGACCCTTGTGCATAAATAGATTCCCCCGTGTTTTTGCCGTGTGATTTGGATCTGATGAAGAATTTCCTTTTTTTGTGTGTAGGAAAGGGGTCGCTTTCTGAATAAGTACGCTGATTTGGTAGAGCAGCATATAGATGAACTAGCAGCTCTTGAAACCCTAGATAATGGAAAGCCACTGACCCTTGCTCGTGCAGTCGATTTGCCGGGGTGTATCGAGACTCTCAGATACTATGCAGGTACTGAACAGTCAATACTCCATGATACCCGTGCTTAAAATAGCTCCCATTAAGGAATTTTGAGTCGTATATGTATCTTGGTATATGTATGTTTGAAAATTCCTATCATATTATGTGTATCTTGTGGTAGGTGAAGAGGGAAAGTTTTGTTGTAGGAATTGTGTTGTTTTTTTGGTTATAGGGTTGGATTCTTAGGTTATGATAGGTTTATGGATTATTGTTTTTTTCTTCTATTTTTAGTTTTAATATCATTTTATGACATGTTTATTTAACTGTATAGTTCTATTTTAAATACGGATTTAACATGAGTTTAGAGAGATCTAATTTTTCATGTATAATTCTTTTTTATAGATTTTTAATTTTTTTTTTATTTTGGTTAAGCAAAATTTCAACAGACAAAATTACACAGCACAATGGGTTGTAAAATGAGCTTCTCCACTCAATAATATAATTATTTTGGTTTCTCACTTTTCAAAATAAAAAGAAATCTTATTTGTACCAAATATAATAAACTATTTAATTTTTTTATATTTTTTTATCTCATATAGCATATTTGTTTGCAATGCCATCTTAATTCCTTTATTTTGATTTCTTATAATAGAGATAAAAGGTTATTGGTAATAACCAGATTATTACAATAAACCACCTAAAAAATTTATCTCATATAACCTATTTGTTTGTAATGCCGCCTTGATTCCTTTAAATAGCAGGTAAACGTAAATGTTGTCACTAGACTGTTGTCTTTTTATGACATATTTATCTATACCTTGATTCCTTAGAATAAGAAATAGGTGTTGTTCTTGTAGTTTGTACCAATAAAACAAAATGTATCCTGTGGTAGGTTAACGAGGGTTTGTCAATATGGTTCATTGTCAAGGTTGTAACTTCTAAGTTATCACAATTATAAACATCGCAGGACCTCCACTGTCCAATAATAAAAAAATATTATATTGACTTACACTGCTCTGGAAATGCAATTAACAATGGTTTCTATGCGATTACGATATGTAAATTTTATGACATGTACAGGAGCGGCTGATAAGATACATGGGGAAACATTAAAAATGGGAGGGCAATATCAGGCATATACTTTGCATGAGCCTATTGGAGTGGTCGGTCAGATTATACCATGGAACTTCCCACTTGTCATGTTTTTTATGAAAATCTCTCCAGCTTTGGCTTGTGGATGCACTATAGTTATCAAACCTGCAGAACAAACTCCTCTAACTGCACTTTATTGTGCACATCTGGCCAAGGAGGTAAGTCAATATGTGTCTGTAATTTCTATTCACCGTTGAAGTCAGAAATCATTTCTTATCCCCTAAGAAATTTTCATGCCAATGTGTCAATGTTTTGCTGCTGTCACAGGCAGGGCTTCCACCTGGTGTTCTTAATGTGATAACTGGTTTTGGAGAAACGGCTGGTGCCGCAATAAGCAGCCATATGGATATTGACAAGGTAATCATGTTTCTTATTTATCTTTCTTAGCATCAAGCTACCATGGAAGCAATATTGGTAAAGAAGTATTTGTTTCTGTGTAGGTTGCCTTTACAGGGTCTACTGAAATAGGTCGGATTGTCATGGTGGCCGCTGCCCAGAGCAACTTGAAACCTGTAACCCTTGAACTCGGGGGAAAATCTCCGTTGATTATCATGGATGACGCTGATATTGAGGAGGCCGTGAATCTTGCCCACACAGCCATATTTTTTAACAGTGTAAGCACGACTCAACGATGTAGTGATAGTCAGTTATTAGGTCCGCTTCCATTAATCAAACCAATTACTGTTTCATTGGGATGGCAGGGACAAGTATGCTGCGCAGGATCCCGGATATATGTTCAAGAGGGCATCCACGATAAATTTGTGAAGAGAGTAGTGGAAAGAGCGAAGAAACAAGTGGTCGGCGATCCTTTCAACCCAGAAGTTGAGCATGGTCCTCAGGTAAGTTTATGTTGACCTGTGCAATTATATCCGCAATTTTCTGTAAGAGGCCGACATTTTTAGAACTGTATTCATCAGAATCTGGGTTACCAATATTTGTTGAAATTCGGCATCATTTCCTCTCAAATTTCAAATTGCAATTCCACAAATGAATTCCACTCTCTCTGAAAGCCTATTGCAGTATAGTTATCTGATATTAACTAAGCCTATTGCGGTATAGTTATCTAATATTAATTTTATGTCAGTATAGTTAGTTAATATTAATTTTATGTAGATTGCAGATTTAGGAATATTTAATTGCAAGAAAATTTTAATGCACCATAGCTATGCAATGGTGAATTTAGGTCTATTATAGATTCCAGAAATATCTGGGAGAGGAGTGAATTGTTTGATTCTAATTTTTAGATTAGAGAATATTAACTTTATGCAATATCTGAAATTATTTACTAAAAATTTCGAACATATTCTCAAAATTTACAATTCACAAAATAATGTCGTATAAATCTCACATTAAAATTCACAAAATAATGTGTCTTATACATGTAAATCTCACATTAAAGAAAATCTTAAATTTTCATTTTTTTTTCTCATTAATGAAAATCTTAAATTTTCATTTTTTTTTCTCATTAAAAAAATCTTAAATTTTCATTTTTGTTTCTCAGAAAATGAGCAATGTAACTTTATATTATTTTGGCTAAGTAGATTGAAACGGCGCAATTTGAATAGAAAGAAGCACTATAATTATAAAAATGTGTATACTGAATATTCATGTCAATATTCTTTCCTGTCTGAGCAGATTGACAAGACACAATTTGAGAAAATATTAGAATACATTGAGCATGGGAAGCGAGAAGGAGCAAAACTATTGACAGGCGGTAATCGCGTGGGTGAGAAAGGATTTTACATTGAACCAACCATTTTCTCCCATGTGCAGGTTCTCTCACTGAAGACTATACAGCTGGATGTCATCAATATTTTTTACTTTGACAACAGTTATATATAATATATATATATATATATATTATATATAATATTTGGACAATAAATATATATATGTGGGATACACATGGATAATAAAATTTCCTAATGTTTTATGGTGGATTTCTTTATGCGTTGATGTATCAGGAGGACATGAAGATTGGGAAAGAAGAAATATTTGGACCTGTCATGTCCATTTTCAAGTTCAGGTAAGTTTGAAATCTAAATAAAAAAAATTATTAGTTATTAAATGACACTATCTATTCTCTGTTTTGATTCCCGTCACACTTCATTGTTTTTTACAACTTTACGATAATATTTGCAGGACCATTGAAGAAGCCATAGAACTGGGCAATAAAACAATATATGGTTTAGCTGCCGGAATTGTGTCGAAGGATATAGATACAGTCAATAGGCTTTCGAGATCTATTCGAGCAGGAGTGATTTGGGTTAACTGCTACTACGCATTTTTTCCTGATGCTCCGTTTGGAGGGTACAAGATGAGTGGTATCGGTAGAGAGCAGGGTCTCGATGTTCTTAAAAACTATTTGGCAGTCAAGTGTGTCATAACTCCTCTCCATGATTCACCTTGGTTGTAGAACTATGCTTTAACCTCTATCAAATGTGTTTGTTAAATGCTTCATAGCTTTATATATTTAATGCTTCATAGCTTTATATATTTAGGTTGAAGCTTCAATAAATTTTTGTATGTAATCACTTGATTCAATGATGTCATTTCCTTCGCATGAATTCCTTATAATATTTATGTATCAAATTAGTCATTACATTTACATGGGTTTT
>APFE030296492.1:159474-195021 GCA_000404065.3 Pinus taeda
AGATTCAATAGTTTTACAAATATTTTGAAATTGCTATATATAATACTTTTGAGATAAAGCTTTTTTTTTTGTCTAGTTTTTTAATAAATTCTATTATAAACCTTTGTCTATCAAGTGTTGAGAGGGATCAAATCTTTTGGGGTGGACTTTTCTTAAAAGAAAAAAAGTTTAAGAAAGGTTTTCAAGTCAAGGGATTTGATCCATCTTGATGTTTGATAGATCCAATTCCACCATTGGTGTAGATATATGTTGGTTCCAATTGTTGTGTCTACATAAAAATTTAGATGATCATCAATTATGTACATTTAATTTTTTTTATTGAATATCCTTTATAATCTAAATAGTACTATGAAGAACAACACTTCAAACTTTACATAAGGAATAATGTGAATATGGTAAATAACATTGTTCAATTATGATGATGGGAATGGTAAGATAGATAACAAATAGATTATAGAATAATCTCAACCAATATTCATCACCATTTTTTATAGCTATACTTGGTAGATGGGAATGGTAAGATAGATCACAAATAGATTATAGAATAATCTCAATCAATATTCTTCACAATTTTTCATAGCTATACTTGGTAGGCTTCTTATATTTTTGTATCAACCTTAGGGAGGTTGAATTTGAGGGCCATTCAAAATTCCAAGTCAAGACAAGTTGTACCCTACCTCTCCTTACCAATACTACTAGTTACATTCTCCAACATTAATTGTTGTTACTTCATGAAGCCTCAAGAAGCACCCCACTTATGAAGGTGGGTATCATAAGGACTACTCATCCAAATTGATGAAATATCAATGAAAATTTAAACACCTTGGGGTGTACTTGGGATTATAGGAGACTTAGTCTTTGTATTTTGAATTGATCATCTTTGAAATTAGATTCCATGTGACATTTGCTACCTATTCTTAGGCATCTAGGCTTAATATAAATTATAGAAGTGGGTTATATGACCTCTTCATTTCGATTCCTACCATTTGGTCCCTTATAGTTGAAGATGTTGGAATGATATGGCCTTTTCTTTCATAATTCTAGTTCTAGTAGCTAATGATTTGGGGCTCATGTAAGCATTTTCCTCTAATTATTTTTCTATGATCATGATTTGAGATCATCTAAATGATTACTTATATTTTTTTCATTTTTAAGTTATATTATTGTACCAAGTGATTTCCTAATGTTTTTGATCTGTGAATAACTATAGATACTCCATTGGGTAGTTCAACCCAACATATCTAATAAATTTTATACTGAAAATACAAAATCTATATTATGAGGATCAATTTCCTTAGAATTATGGATCTATTAGGTTTCTATTTTTATGGATATAATATAAAAAATGAAGAAATAGAGAATATACAAAATACAATTACTTATAATCATAATAACACAAGATATGACTTGAGAAATTGTTTCGGGAGAGAACCCAATTAGAAGGTGATGTTGCTCTACTATCTCTTTCTATAAATGTAAATGGATCCAAATACAAAGAAGTGAGATCTATGGCTCATAGAATACTATAGTGCACAAACCATCTTTGTTCTCTCTCACTAACTTGGTGCTTAAAATTAGACTCAAAACTCAAATTGTCATAATCTCCATAAAATTATCTTCAGATAGAAGATCTTGTCATCTTGATTCCAATGGTGTGAACGACACTCAAATCCAAGCTCGTATGAAGAAGTTAGAGAAAGTCAAAATTTAGGTTTGACTTGGACAGATGGCAGGAAAATATGATGTGGGAGGGCTCTTCACGGAATGGGGAAGCACTAAGTGGTAGGTTGCCATTAGCCCCTGCATTTCATACATCTCTTGTCGCAGGTGGGTTGGCGTTAAAAATCGGCCCTGGAAATAGCTAAGGTGCAATGTGATAATTGTAATCGCACATCGCAATAGGGCAGGTGGAAAGACATTGAAGAATCGACCCCTGAGTAGGGAAGGGTTGCGATGCGATAATCGCAATCACAAATCACAATCACACACCACAAAAACAGAGTCCTCTAGATATAAGATCGTTAGTACTCCACCGAATGCGAATTGCGAAAATATCCCGGATGCGATAAGTTTATAAGTTCTTGTTAATAGTTATGTCGCATCCACCACATCATAATCACACTTCGCCCCATCGTATACACAAACCATAAGCCCTTCAGTTCTCGTCAATTGCGATTTGTGATGGGACAGTCGGTGCCGACAGATTATGGACCATTGCATGGTAAAATTTTCACTCAGTTAGTAATTTTTGGAGATAATTTATAGGATCATGCTTGATTTGGAGCAATTTGTGGAGCGAATATTGGGAAAACTAGGAGAGGTCATAACTTCTTCATTTTTCCACCAAATTGGATGCAAAAAGAGGCTAGATAGCCATTTTTTGTTATGTTAAATTGATTGGAGTAGGTTTCAGAAGCATTTGACCATTGTAAACACAAAATTTTACGCTTTGGAGCATAATAGAGAGGCCCGAGACATTGGAAGCTACACGAAGAAGACATAGCCTAGGAGGGGTGAACTCCTTTATCACATTCCTATTGTAATGTGTTTTTGATAATGTTCTGTACATATTCATGTAGTTATTTAGTCTCTATTTATATTAAATTTCTCATAAAATTAACATAGAAACTCATCATTTCACTTGCAAAAAATCATGAATCCTTAAGCACAATGAAAGCAGTTTGTTTCTAATCTGAGAAGTACCTTCGCATAAAAATCTAATATTCTAAATCAAATAATTATGGTATCAGAGCTCTAGGTTTTCTTTGTGAAATAAGGATTTAATTGTTTGCAATTTTATGTCATGCTTACAAGGCTAAAACTCAAAAGAGGAGAAGGGATGTTGGTTGGAAGCCCTGAATTTGGATCAAGGGGAAGGGGAGTAAGCTTTCCACAATCTCCAACACTAGTTCAGCCTCGAGTTGCAGTTGACACTCCAGAGATCATGTGTCATGAAGGAGAACCTACAAACATGACAAAGGATGAGAAGACCTTCAGAATGGCTTTCTTTGATATCAGAGATGGCGAAGGTCCTCCATGAAGAGAGGAATGCCAAGTTGCAAAGGGGAAAGTTCCAAACCTCCCAAAGGAGAAGGCTCTTCAGAAGGAGGTAATGGAAATGGAGACAAACCTCCACCCTCTCCACCATATTCTTCATCTTTTTCTTCAAAAGGACCTTCACACTCTTCCACTAACACAAGCCTTATGCATACTCATCATCATTCTTCAAAAGGAACTAGTAAATCACCTTTTTTAAAACTTGTTGTTAAATTTGAGTTGCAAATGTATAATGGTGAAGTGAATGCATATAATGTTGATAATTGGATTCATCATTTGGAGGTCTATTGTAGGATTCAAAACCTTCAAGAGGGTGACATAAAGATTCAATTAGCTTCCATGAGAATGGAGGGTGCAACATTATCATGGTGGGAATCAAAGACTCACGAGGAGATTTAAAAACATGGTAAGATCTCAATTTCATGGATTGATTTCATTGTTGCAATCAAAATACGATTCTACCCTCTAGCTTATAGGTAGAAAGGCATCATGAATTGGGAGAACTTTAGACAACTCAAAGGTAAAAATGTGCAAGATTACACCCAAGAATTCAAAAAAAAGGTCTTTGACGTTAGGTGTAGATTTGCAATCACAGGACACATTACTGAAGTACATAGGGGGTTTAGACAGTTACCTTAGGCATAATATCTTAATGTTTAATCCCAATAATCTAGATGATGTGTGTGTGCAAGCCACTCATATTGAGGCAAGAGGGAAAGACACCCAAGAAGAAGGTAGTAAAAATCCATTTAAGAGTAAAGGAAAGGAAAAGGCTTTGAAAGGAAAGGTAAAGAAAAATGTGTTTATCAAAAAAGAAGGAGAGAAAATTACATGCAAACATTGTTCCAAAGAGGGTCGCGATGAAGCTCATTGTTGGAAGTTTCATCTTGAAATGAGACCAAAGAAAAACAACAACAAGGGAAAACAAAAAACAACTGCAACCACTCAACAATATTTGGGATTTGATTCGGGTGATGAAACTAAAATCACAATCATGGGTTAAAAGGAAAAGAATTCATTGATAGCACTAGTTCTTCAAACTCACAAAATGAAACTCCAAATGAAAATAGGAGAATAGAACTTTTTCACATAAGGGCAATATCAAAACACAACAAGATTGATATGTTGTTTGATAGCGGCTCTCAGGCTAATCTTGTCTCTGAAAGCATTGTGAAAAGTTTAAATTTGTAAATCGTTCCACATCATAGACCGTATCGACTGGGATGGGTATGTGACAACGTGTAATTAGGGGTTAAGAGAAAGTGTGAATTGAAATTTTCCATTACTGCAAATTTCATAGATGAAGTGGTGCTTGACGTTGTGCCGTTAGATATCTGTGGCATAGTTTTGGACATCCTGTACCTTTATGATGGAAAATCTATCTTCCATAGACATGAAAATGAATATCAATTATTCAAAGGTGGAGTAGAATATGTTGTGAGAGCTCATAGCAAGAAAATAAATCTTTCGCTTGTTAATGTAGGGATGATGAAAAGACAAGTGAATTAGAGCAAGAATTTTGTGCTTCTAATGATCAAACCCAATGATGATGTTGATAATGAAGCTTTTAAAGGGTATGATTCAAATTTGAAATTTGAATTGGTTGAAATAGTTAACCAATATGATGAGATGTTTCAGGAACCAAAGGGATTACCTCCCAAGAGAGAAATCTAACATGAGATACAATTACAACAAAATTGTCCTCTTCCTAACATTGGCATGTACAACATGTCAGTGATGGAAAGTGCATAAATTAAGAAACAAATTCACGAGTTGTTGAACAAAGGGATCATCAGAACATCTTCCTCGTTATGTGGTTCACCTATTGTCTTGGTTCCAAAGAACAATGGAACATTGTGCATTTGTGTGGACTTTCGTGTATTGAACAAAATTACGATAAAGAACCATTACCCACTTCCCAGAATAGATAATTTACTTGATAAATTGAAAGATGAGAAATATTTTTACTACGTTGGACTTAAGAAGTGGATACCATCAAATTATAATAGCTCAAGAAGACATTTGGAATACCGCATTCAAAACAAAACAAGGTTTGTTGGAATGGCTAGTTATGGAGTTTGGTTTATGTAATGCTCCTGCTACATTCATGCATGTGATGAATGATGCATTGAGGCCATTTCTTGGTGAGTTTGCCATAGTCTACTTAGGTGGCATCTTAATTTTTAGTAAACCTTATGATGAACATGTCATTCATGTAAGAAAAGTACTTGATGTCTTAAAAGAAGAACAATTGTATCTTAAGATGTCAAAGTGCAAATTTGAAAAAACTTTGTTAGTTTACCTGGGTCATATTGTTGGAGGAGCTGAGTTGAAAATAGATCCCTTCAAGGTTTATGTCATTGTGAATTTTCCAAGGCCCAAGACAGTTATGGAGGTAAGAAGTTTTTTGGGAGAATCCCAATATTGGAGGAAATTCATTGCTAATTTTTCTCTTATAACAACTCCTTCACATGCATTGAGAAGCATGAAAAAGGTTTTTTAGTGGGGAGGAAAACATGAAAAGGCCTTTGATGCATTGAAGTAAAAGATTAGTACAGTTCCAGTACTTGCACTTCTAGACTTGGGATAGTCGTTTGAGATTCAAACCGATGCTAGTGACTACGTTATGGGTGCAATCCTCATGCAACATGGTAAGCCTATATCTTTTCATTCATAAACTTTTAATGGTGCAATGATTAACTATCCTACATATGGCAAGGAATTGTATGCATTGGTGCAAAGTGTGAAAAAATGGAAACACTACTTGATGGGTAAGGAAACAGTCATTCACACTGATCATCAACCATTTCAACACCTGCAATCACAATCAAAGTTCCAACAATCAAGGCACTTCTGATGGATGGGTTTTCTTCAACAATTCCACTTGGTAATCAGGTATAAGAAAGGTATCTAGAATAAAGTTGCTGATATGGTTTCTAGTCCTATTATTAGTGCAACTATTTTACTGAAGCATAATTTTTTTTACATGAAAGTTACATTGAGCAATATGCATTAGATAATGAATTTAAAGATGTTTATGCAATATTGAGTCAAGGTAACCAGGTAGTAGAATTGGATTATCATTTGTATGATAACTTGTTGTACCATCTTGGCAATCTTTGTATTCCACAGGGAGAAAGAGTTAACATCATAAGAGAGGCATATACTTCTCTTATTGATGGTCATTTCGGTGTAAGTAAGATGGTGACACATCTATAGAGGTACTATTATTGGCATTGTATGCTTGAAAGTGTGTCTCATTTTATCAAAGGATGTTCATTATGTGCAATTAGTAAGCATAGCAATAGGAAGTTAGGATTGTACACACCACTTCTGGTTCCTTCGTGACCGCGGGAGAGTGTTTCTATGGATTTT
The DNA here is from genome assembly GCA_000404065.3 of Pinus taeda. Taxonomy (NCBI): domain Eukaryota; kingdom Viridiplantae; phylum Streptophyta; class Pinopsida; order Pinales; family Pinaceae; genus Pinus; species Pinus taeda. Next base: position 165,907 of record APFE030296492.1, read on the forward strand.
GCAGGAGGTCTTCCATTGTCAAAAAGAGGTCATGATTATTTGTATGTAGGTGTGGATAGGTTTAGGGAAATGTATATTTTGATGCCATGTAAAAAGAAAGTTACAGCTGAACAAACGACTCGGTTATTCTTTCAGAATGTTTGGGTGCATTTCAGATTGCCCACATCCATTATTAGTGATCGAGAGTCTCACTTTGTTGGGAATTTTTGGTCAATATTGTAGGAATTCATGGACAACAAATTGAAAAAGGGTATAGGTTTTCATCCACAAACTGATGGTCAAAGAGAAGTGGTGAACAGGACAATGATACATCTTCTTTATGGGTATTGCAGCAAGCATCCTAAGTTTTGGGATGAACATTTTCACTATATTCAACATGCTTAAAACTGAGCCAAGCACTCTTCAACTCAAAATTCACCATTTGAGGCATGCTTGGGATAGTTGCTTAAATCCCCTTTAGATTTTATTTTTGGCAAAGATGTTGCTATTGAAGGTCATAGCGACATAGACAAAGCAAGAAATTTCATTTAACAAATCCAATTAGTACACCAAAAGGTTCAAGAAAAACTTGCGAAAATCCAAGGCAATTACAAAGAAAGGCACGATAAGCATCATCAAGATCACAAGGTCCAAGTTGGTGATGGATTTTGGCTTCCTATTAATAAATATAGGCTCCAAGAAGAAGTTAAAAAGCTAAAACCAATTAGATATTGTCCATTCAAAATTTTGGAAAAGATTGGTAACAATCCCGTCAGGTTGGATTTGCCTTCATATATGCAAATTTATGTTGTTGTTAATGTTGAGAATTTAAGGTTGTATGAGCCTCCTTTTATTGAAGATAAAGGAGAGAATATTCGAATTCCATCTATTGAAGTGCTTTCTCATGAATTCCTTGATGAGATTCAGCAAGACATTATACTTGATAGAAGAACAAGCACATCAAAAAAGGGAAGTATCGACTATCTTTCAGTGTGGCTCAAGGGTACAAATACTTTAAAGGCCAAATGGATGGAGGTTGGAAAGGCGAGGGAACTGTGCCCTCACCTGCTGGACAATTGAAAGTGATCCTATTGGGGTCCAAAAGGCTTCTAGTGGGGAGGAGTGATTAGTGCTCAAAATTAGGCTCAAAATGCAAAGTGTCAAAATATCCATAAACTTAGCTTTAGATCGAAGATCCCATCATCTAATAATTCTAGCATTCACATCACACTTGTTCATTGAGTACTTGATATCACCATGGTAAGTATGTGTTGGGCCTCAAAAATTTCATCCACCTTCACCTTAATGTTCATCATTTTACCTTGATTCCATAACTCTGTAACTACATAACCCTACATTAAGTAACCACTTTCATAATCATATGGGTTTAGCAATATATTTTTGAAAGTCATTTATTTTAAGTATTTTAAGTGAATTTGTGAAAAAATATTATAAAATTAACATGTTTTCATATATACATGAAAGTGGTATATGTTTTGTGATATTGTAAGCCTGCTTGGAGCTTCTAGAAGGGTCCTACTTGGCCTCCTAACTACAAATTCAAATTTCAAGTTCCACCTAATGAAGATTTGTTGAGTAATTATAGAAGATGAGGATCGTTATCTATGCATATTCAAAGGAGAAGAATCATGGATGAGAGGATTTTGAGAGGATATGTATCTCACATTTTTAGGAGATTGGTTGTAAGCACATGAGATAAATGTAGATTTAGGAGAGATTTGAGGGATCTGCATTTATTGATCAGTCATCTTCAGTTTTTGTATAAATAGGGGTGCATACTTCAAAGGAAACACACACACACACACACACACACACACACACAACACACACACACACACACACACACACACACACACACACACACACATATATATTCTATTCTTCCAATAAACAAAATAGTTTAGTCCAAGATTCTCCAACATATTGTTACTTTGAAGATGTGATGGTAGTTTGGTGTGCTTATTGAGGAATGGAGGGCCCCCATCAACCATAGTTTGCAAATCTGTGTGCATTGGTAACATAATATAGTTTTTTTATTTTATTTATTTTCATGCAAGTGCGCTTTCAATTATGCAAGTGTGAGTGTGATTTCCTTTCAGTAACAGTGCTTTCAATTCCATAAGTGTGGTGTGATTTTCATCTATGAAAGTGTGATTTTAGTTTTTGTATGTTTGTTTTGGATTGGATTAGATTATATTGATTTAATTTCTTAGTTTTAATTGCATTTAGATTAATCTAATCTGAAATATAACCACCTAGTACATATAGTACAGGTATACATCATCAGTTTAAGAAACCCCAGGTTGACAAATTAAATGACAGGGATTTAACCAACCATTAAATCACTCAACAATATGCACAAATTTTTTATAACCATTGATGTAGTGTCCAAATTTATTCAAGGAATGGACAACAACTAGGAGTTCCTTCTCAATCATAGTGTAATTTAGTTCATCCTTAGACATTATTTTTCTAATGAATTAAATGGCATAAGGAAACTTGCCATATATTTTGCCTAGAGCTACTCCTACATATTTGTCGGATGCATCAACATGGATTTGGAAAGGGAGAGCCAAATTTGGGCCTCCAACTATGGGTACAGTGGTTAAATTCTCCTCCAATATTTCTAGGGCCTCTTGGTAACTATCTAACTAGAAAAATCCAGAGTCCTTGGCCAACAGTCTAAATAATGATGAGGCTACTTTGTTGAAGTCCATGATAAACCTCCTATAATATCCAAATTTTCCTAAGAAACTCCTGACATCCCTATGCTTTTGAGGAGTAGGGACCATTTTTATGATAGCCGTTTTATTTGGGTCCACTTTCTTGGACATTTTATAAACCAATGCTTCCTGTGTCTTTCACGACATGGACTAACCGCCTCTCATGGATCCTTATCTCTAACGATGCTATTGTTGACTAAAACTTGCAAGTTTTGGTTTAACGACTATTAACACTCAGGTTGTCCCTAAGCTCCTGAAGGGATACGACCGAGGTAACCACAAACCAATCTTTGGACTGCAGGTTCTAGCCCACCTGCAATCAGAGAGGGCTCTCTCTTGATGATTTAGCTTTGTTGATGATGATTTTAGGCTAGTTATTAGGTTCAAGCAGTTTTGTATTGTGTTTGGGTGGAAGGAGGATGCTCGCAAGTAGAGAGGCAATGCATAGTGTGACAAGTTTCAAACCATTGGGTGTGGAGTCATGGAGTAAGGCTACTGGTGCGTTTTCTTGGTCACAAGAGGAAAGAGGGGCAAGGTAGCTGCTCATGAAACAATACTCAGGCTAAATGAAGATGGATTGAAGGCTAAGGAATGAGAGGTAACAAAGAATCACTCAATCAGGTTAGCAGAGGGAAGATAAACGAGCCCTACCTGGGAGCAGCTTAGAATTCCCAGATAACAGTCATTCGTATATGAAATAGAGCAAATATGAGCCATAAGGAATCCATATTTATGCCTAAATCAAGAGGAAAACATTAAGAAGCCACAGAAACTGAGCATAGAGTGCATGTAAGCAAATTCTAAACCAGAATTTTGTTCTGAGACTTGAGCATATGTGAAATTGAAATAACAAAGGTATGGAATACTTATTGATTCATAAGGCAACACAAGATTTCCCTCATTCACTCTTCAAAGACATTAAAAACACATCAAACAGTCCATTCTCCAAGCTTTCAGCAATCTTTGATTATATAAAACACGTCAGATACATAGCAAGTCTCTCTTGGAAATCATTTACAAACCAACGAACCAACCAACCCCAAATACATTCTATGAGGGGATATATATACAAAAAGGAGATACAAAATATCTAGAGGATGAGTTATTAACTCATAAATTCTTTCACCAACTCCTAAGGAGTGGTTGGTGAAGAAGTAGGTGCCGAAGTAAATACAAAATAACAGTTGTTCTCTTCTGTCAGAAAATCTTGACTTTTCAGTTCATTTGAGTCGGCTGAGGCTATGTTTTCAAAATCCGTGCTTTTTGCGCTTGCTTTTCTAGCCCTCTGCTCTGTTATTAATTTGACATGTTCCACTTGTTCTTTCATGTGCTCTATCCAACGCTTACCTTTGACCTGTAGCTGACATGGCATTTGAAAATTGAAAAAGGGACCAAAGGCTGATATCACCTAGGTAAAATGGCCAGCATTGCTTGCCACCAATCATCAGGAGGAAGCTGATGCCTTTGTATCTTGATGAGTGCCTCATCTGCTTCGGTATACTTGTAATAATTAGGAGGCATCTCAAACAAGTGGTTGACTTCATGTTCCATGTAAAATAAGTTTTCCAGCTTATCATAGAGATTTTGTCCTGTAGGAGGTCCTACTGGTGCTAGAGAACTCGACAAAGCAGTGAGCTGATTTCTGACATAATTATTGAGCCTGGTTGCATATTGGTCACGTGTCAATAACCTTCCAGCGCTGGTTAATAAGCTGGGCAGTCCTCTAGTCTGCAGTGTTGCAGGCTTTATTTCAAAATTATCTACATCCCTTTGGATTTCCCGACATCTTGCTTCTAAAGTTTGAATAAGACTTCTTAGAGTCAGCACTTCCTTGGTTGTCAGTATGGCATCTGTTCTCTTCATAGTTTGTAATTTTGCTAGTTCTTCCCTGGTTTGATGATTTAGGAAGTTAATCATTTTGTTGGCCTGCTCAGGCATGTTTCCCAATGTTGTTTTGGCTCTCTGAGTTTCAAACTGAGCTTTTCCAATTAGTTCCACCTGTTCATACATGGCTTGAATTGACCTCCATTGGCCAATGATTGACTGATTTATCTTGGCCCACAAAATGTTTTTTATTTCAACCAGGGTTTTGTCTAAAGCTAGCTCTTTCTCCAGGGCTTTAATTTTGTCTTTCAGGGCCTTAGTTTCCCTGGTTTTTTCAGCTACTGTCATTTTAGACTTGTCATACTTTTCTTCAAGATTGGCCAATTTCTCTTTGGCCTCTTTTATCTGTGTAGCCTGAAGCTCAAGCTCCTTGATAACTTTCATCATTTCTTTCATGCTCATGTTTGATTCAGATGCTACTGTAGTTGCTACTATTGTTGTTGCTGGGATTGTTGTTGACTGTGTAGGAGGAGCAGGGACATTTGTTGGAACTGCTGAAGCTGGAACTGCTGGAGGTGGCTGGGAGGCTGCTTCTCCCTACTTACTCTGGGCTGCTCTTTCTAATTCTTCCTCCATCTGGATTACTCTTTGATTCATTTTCATCAACAAATCCAATGTATCTTCAGATTCTTTCTCTTGTGCTAATTCTGCAGTTTGAGGGTGCTCAATAGGAGGCAACCTCAATCTCTTTCTCAATGCAGCAATATCATCATCCTTCTTCTTCATATGGGCTCTCACACCCTTGAGATCCTTAGGATCATGTCCTAGGTCAACAATAATGTCCTCCAATGTTTTAATTATGTTGTCTTTAGCTATGGAGGACATTCTTTCCAAATCTAATTGAATGTTAGTGTTCTTTAATGATTCTTTTAACTCATGAGCCAGTGTGGCCCTGTCTGCTAAAGTAGCATAGACCATCTCACTAGTCTTCTTGTGTAGCTCAATTTGGTCCATGGGGTGGATGTCTTTAGCCATGACCTGCAAATTTTTTCTAACATAGTCTGTAGTCGTCTGAGGCTGCTAAACTTTGGGCTTGAAATGGCTGAATATCATTTTCTCTTCCTTGATATCATATGTTGCCATCAATCTTTCCTGTTTGGCAGGTGTTTCTTTTAGGAACTGGTCATATAATTGCATTCTTAGTAGCTCATTTTGAGCTTTGATCTCTTTGAAGCTGGCTTTGACACTAGCTAGTCTCTTGCTTTATTGTGTGGAGGAATACACCTCCATGGCATGCTGTCTGTCTAGCTCTTGTTGGAAAGAGCTAGTAGGTGTTTGTTGGATTCCCTCTTTGTCTTTCCTTGGGCCTTCAAGGATCTCTTCACTGATTTCCTCCTCAACTGGAGAATCAACTCTTTGCCTCTTAGGTTCCAACTGTTGTGTGGATAGACTCCCTCCCTATTTAACTTTGTGAGCTGGTCATGAATTTTGTTTGCTATGAACTTGGCATAGTTATACTTGATAGAAGGAGGCTGGCCTTGGTTGAAGGAAGACAACAGAACCAGCACTGCCTCATCCACATGTTCATTTGATTTGAGGCCTAACACAAAGGATATCATGTCTACTAGTATCTTTCCAACCTCATTGAAATGGTCATATGGGAATGGAGTTGAATCCTTAGGTTGGCAATATGCCTTCATAAATGTCTTAGCAACTCTTTCAATCTTGGGATCAAGGGAAGAGGAGGCATCCTCCAGCAAGTGGTTCATGGAGAAAGGATATAATAGCTGCATTTGTTTGAAATTTAACATCTGGTTGATGGAGTTCGGAGTGATATAAAAAAGTATGCTCCCATATGGAGACTTGACAGCCCTCTGTTTTGGTGCATAATTTGCAGCACACAGGTGAATAATCTCTGGAAAGACATTGACAGAAGGGAGGAAATAATGTGGCAAATTGGACTCCCATATTCCATACGTGTCAGAGTTGTTAAGGAAGTTGTTTCTTAATTGGCAATAGGTATGTAAATGATTTCTGTCCACAACTATATCTTGAATAAGATAATCATTGTCAGCCAGGGCCATTGCTTCAAGCTCTTTGTTTGGTGAATTCATGAGAGTGATGTCTGGAGCTGATGGAGTGGCCATTTTGAACTTTTCTGTATTTCCACTTGGAGTGAAGATTAGTGAGAGAGCAAACTAAGGAAAATCACTTTTGAGTACTTGCAAAGGAGCTGGAAAATGCGTTGGACTGAGGCAGTAGTCTTTACTGTCTGTAGCTTATCATAGAGGAAGCCAATTCGTAGAATTCAAGTAAGATTTTCCTCTCTTTGATAATTTCACTGGGTTAATGGACTGTGTGGGTAAACTGCAGAGGAAATAGGGATGATTTTTGAGCTAAATATGAGATTATTACAGAAGATTATGGTAGCAGGGGGAATGCACGACCATATGAAGTTTTCGCCGGCAATATGAACATTTAACGCATGATCTGACGGTGAAATTCGTAACTGGGCGCGGGTTCACAGAGCATTCGTCAGACAGAGGGTTGATTAGAGAAATTTGGGCAACATTCAGGTGCTTTGGTGTCTTTAGTTTGGTAATTTGCAGAATTTTATGCAAGTGAAAATGGAGCAAAATGGTGAAAACAGGGGCAAATAGGTGATTTTGGGCAAATACCTGGTTTCAACAGCGCCGAGGGTGCACAAGCTGATGCGATAGCCAGCTACGGAGTTGAATTACAGGCTGCAGCAGCTTGGTTGGCCGATTTCGAGCTCTGGGAGTGAAAATGGTAAAAACAGCAGACCAGAGCTTTACAAATGGAGCAGTAAAAATGAAATAAAACGGTCGTTTGTGTGCTTTTTATGCAAAAAATGACATTTTGGTGCTTTTTGCGCTTTCATGGGATGACGTCAGCATGACATCATTGGTAGGTCCCGGGTACGGATGGGTGACGTGGCATCTTATAGGGTGTTGACATGGCAATGACACAATTGCAAGGCACGGGCAGGATAGGGATGAAATGGTGGCAACGTGGCAGAGCGCTGGCGGGGCAAAGATGACGTAATGGGGAGGACATGGCGTCGACGTCACATAGGGGAGGCGGTTTCTGGTTTGTGTCGCACCGCTTTTACGCAGAAGTGGTTTTAGAAGGGGGGCTCTGCCACAGCCAGGAGGTTGACGCGTGGTTGGAGTACGACGGGAAAACCGCCCATCTCCCAGATGCTAACCCTCAGCACATCGGGGTGGCAAAATACCCGCCCACCGTAGATCTAAGGTGTGCCAGATCTAACGGCCGACGAGACAGGTAAGGCTGTAGAGGGTTAGGGACCGGGGCCGCGTGTAGTTTAATATTTGTTTATTCATGTAGCGGGGGGGAAACATTAGAAATGTGGGTTTTATGGTTTAAATGTGCGCTCAAACCATGGTTATTCATTGATTAAATATCAATGAAACCCAAAATGTAATGCATGCACGGATTATGGTATGGTTTTATGCGTGGGGGGAGGGTTAATATGATTATTTATCTAAGCAGGAGTTAAATAAATCTCAAATGAATGCGGAAGGGCTAACAATGGGTCCCAAGTGGACCTAATGTTTCCCAACTTACATTTATATAGCTATATTGCTATGGGGTAGGGTATTATTATTTTTTGGGATTTTATATAGTTTTAATAGAAAATAGGGATGGGAAAGTAGTTAGGGAGCTATATAGTAGAATTATGAGTTAATATGACTTGGTGAGGTGGAGATGTAAGGGAAATGATGCCAAGTTCAAGATCTGGAACTTAAACATGTGATTGGAATAAGATATGGAGAAATGATTTTACACAATAAATGTGGCTTCTTTTCATTGAGGAAAGTCAAAACTTGACTTGATACTTCACACAAATGAGCTGAAAGCACGACTTGTTGGGGAAATCCCAAGGTCCTTTAGGGGAATGTTAGTTAGAGATTTTTTGGGGAAGTGAAGGGGAGTTAGACATGCTTCCAGAATTCTACCATCAAAACACTGCTTTGCTACCTCTATCACTGATGAGATAACCCTCTTTGTCAAGGTCAAAACTGAAGATGATCTTGCTTCTGCAACTCCATGCTACCTACCTAGCCTAGTACACCCAACATTTTTTGTTATTTCAGGAAGGGTGCACTTAGACTAGCACACTCTCATGGACATTTCTTTGGCCTCTATAGCAAATATGGAACATTGCAGCATGCAAAGTATGACATATTTGGCATGTAAAAATGCCAATCATGAAAGATGAATACCTGCTGCAGCAGGAGGCTAACAACGACAATCATGATTCCCAACAAGTGCTATCAAAGCATATGTCATGAGTTCGATACACAGCCAACTCGCATTGGGTGGAAGATTGATGGACATTAGATAAACCAGTGCTCCCCGTGTGTTTCACGACATGGAATAACCGCATCTCATGGATCCTTATCTTTGATGATGTGATTGTTGACTAACATCTGTGGGTTTTGGTTTAATAGAAATCATGATTCCCAACACACTTGTATTCCTTTTTGGGATATTGAATGACCCAAAATGGTCCTGCATTCATCAAGAATTCACACTTCTAGAGACTAACTGATAGGTTCATTTCAGTGCACTTCTTTATTACTTTCCCCAAGTTAGAGAGAGCATCTAGGAAGTCACACCCATATGTAGTGAAATCATTCATATATATCTCTATAGATTCATGGACTAGACCAGCAAATATGCTCAGAATTGCCCTTTAAAAAGTGGCAGGGGCATTACATAATCTAAAAGTAAGGACCCTGTAAGAAAAGGTACCCAAAGGAAAAGTGAAGGTGGTTTTATCTTGGTTCTCTAGGCCAATCTGGATCTGATTATAACCATTGAATCCATCTAGGACCGACAAGAAGTTCTTTCCTGCAAGACCATCCAAGAATTTATCAATGAAAGGTAGAGGAAAATGGTCTTTTTTAATGGCTTTGTTTAGCTCTCAGTAATCCACACAGATCCTCCATTTTCCATTTTTCTTTGGTACCAAAACTAGATGGGACACTAACTCACTATATAAGATGGGGTAAATGACCCTTCATCCAACCACTTTTGCAATTCTTCTTTCACTATTTCTTTAATGGTTGGGTTCATTCTCCTCTGAGGTTGGGGCACTGTTTTTCAACCTTCCTTAATGTATATGTGGTGAGTACACTCCAAAGGATGGACTCGCTTCATTTCCTTATAGCTCCAAGTAAAGGCATCTAAGTGTTCTCTCAACATGTTACACAACTTCTCTTCTTGGTTGGCTAAGAGAGGGGTTGATCTTCAAATTCTGAGATGGACCAAATTATACCATTTTGACATGTGAAGCACTTGGGTCCACTAGGAATAAATCAATACAAGGGTTATCTTCGAACTCCTTCATCAACTCATCAAGAGGCATGGTGTTGGGGGGATGGTTTTAGAGGATTTGTTCAATGAGGCCATCTTCGTAAGGTTTCCCCCCTCCTATAATAACATCTAGGGTAAAAATTGGATAGGATGTGGTATGACATACTTCATCCTCCTCCTCCTCTTCCAACCATAAGGGTAAGTCATGCTCTAGGGATGGTTGAGGAGGAGGTTACAAGACAAACTGTTTGGAAAAATGCCCATTCTTAATGTTCATGTTCCTATTTCTACAATTTATGTAAGAATCAACAATGGCTAGTGATGGTCTTCCAAGGATGAGAGGATAACCATGGAATTTGTTCTTGGGTTGGAGAACTAAGAAGTCAGCAAGATACTCCCAGGAATCAATAGAGACCATTACATCCTCAACAACCCCCTAAGGAGTTGTTGTGGACGTGTCTGCAAGTTGCAATATTGTTGTGGTCTTTCTTAAGGATCCTTGGAGATTTTGTTTGAGAATGGTCTCCTTAGTCATCACATTTATGGCAGCCCCAAGATCAATCAAGGTGTGAGGGACAATGATTCCATCAATGTGCACATCTACCACATGACTTCCAGGGTTGACATACTTTGGGAAATCACTCTCCCCAGCATTAGGTCAGAAAATTGACCAATGACATTAATGGTAGGGGTGTCTTTCTTTCTCCTCCCAAGATGTTTGAAGCATTTCTCCTTGATTAGCTTGTTTTAGATGGGGACATCCTTGATGGCTTGGAGTAGTGGGATCCTAACAAAGAAGTTTTTCAGTTCTCCTAGAAGTTTAGTCTCTTTTGGGGTGTGCTGAGTGGGATAGATCAATTTTTCAGGAAAAAGAGGTGGATTGGATTTAGGATCACTCTCTTCATTTTCCTTTCAATATCCTTGGGTGGAGATGTAGGTTGGTTATCTAGGAGCACTCTTCGAGACTTGAGGTTGATTTCTTGAATTTCCACAACATATGCAAGGTAAGATGTCTCTCCACTATAGACCTATTGTGCGTGTTTGTTATTCGGGTTTAGATTTGGTTGAGCAGGCATTTGAGGTTTCTTTGGTGGAGCAAGATGAATTAGTTGTGATTGAGATGGAGTTGGAGGCAGTAAAACAGGAGGTTAGTTGAATTGAGGCTTCCAAAATTGTGATGGGGTATTCCACTGAGGATGTGGAGAAGCATATGGCTAAAATGGTTGACTGGAAGGTTGGGGAGGAGACTGAGGTGCATAAGACCAAGGAGAAAGTGTGGACCATGAAGGGTGAGTAGGATAACACCAAGGGGGAAGGAGTGCATTCTGATTGCGATCGTAATAGGAATATGATGCACCTTACATGCCCTTCTAGTATGGCCGAGGTCCTTGAAGCCTCCTTTGATTGATATAACTGAGTTATTCAGCCCCACCTTCAGCCCCTTGGTATATAACCTTTAATCTAGGCAGAGAATGGCACTTATATTTGGAATGATTTTCCTCACAGATTGAGCATACCTTTATAAGATTTAGTAGACATTACTTTATGGGGTGCCTCCTAGTGCATTTAGGGAAAAAGATAGCTAAGCATATATATGCTTTCTCTTGTTTTCTCTTGATCTGCATAGTGTCCATTTGCAGAGATAAGTTATGCAACATTTCACTTTTAAAGTCCTCCAACATGTTTCCAATTCACTCTTGATAGATGTGTTGGAGGAAGAGGAACTCGCCAAAGCGTGACTAACCCTACCCTTCTTTCTAGCAGCCCTAGAATGGTTTTTGAACATTCTCTTGATATTATTATAGGGTATTTGATAAATCTCCCCTCTAGACAACATGTTTAGCATTTCCAATATGTCCTCCTTGATTTGTATAAGAAGGACTAAATTGAGTGATTCAGGATCAAGGGTGCATCTCGGCCCTTTTTAACTGAGTTAGAACCTTTCCTCATAATCTTCTAGGGATTCATCAAGTTCTAGGGTCATTCTAAACATTTCGTCTTTGGTGTCTTTGGGCCTACAATATTTTGTGCACTTGTTATTAAAGGATTGTTTCATTTAAGCCCAAGTAGTGATGTTATCCCTAAGTAGATCCATGAACCAACACAAGGCTACATCCTTGAGGGTGGATGGGAACAACTTGATCCTTTGGTCATGAGAGGTATAATCATAAGTTCTGCAGATGAAAGAAAACTCAAAAAAGAAGGTATGAGGGTCTTCTGAGGTTAAGCAAAGGAAATGAAAAAAGGCAAAGGAACTTATATTCTTCATCCTAGTATCCCCATTAGTCTCTCTAATTGGAAAAGCACCCCCATTTCTATTTTCAACTTCATTTGTGTTTTCATCCATGGTGTAAGTGTGTGAAATGGCGTCTTCTTCTTCTTCCATAATAGGCTTTTCAAAGATTTCAGGTTGTTCTCCTAAGGAGTCTTCTAACTCTCCTTCAGTTAGACGAAAGTGTCTCTACTCCTACGAGGCATGAAAGAAAAATATTTTTCCTTTTTATGAGTTTTTTTCAAAACCAAATACAAGACAGAAAGGAAATCAAGAGTAACAACTATCCAGAAAATGAAAAACAGAAACAAAAAGAAGAAATTACATCTACTAGAAATCTCCTCAGCAATGACACCAAAAAGTGATGAGCCTTTGTATTGTAGTAAGACTACTGCAACTCCTAGGGCTACCAACTTTACTTTATCAACCCATGGTTTTGTACAAACTTGGAGGTGATAGTGCTATATACACAACAGAAGCATCATTCTACTCATGTCACTTCTCAACTGGGGCACTTGACCATTAGGGTTCCAAACCATTCCTCTATTGAATTAAAGGTAGTATGACTGCTAACAATGGAATGAAAGCTATTTCTAGTCTAAAGGAGGTAAATTCTTATAAAACCAAGAAATGAAAGTTGCCAACTTGTAAATGCTATGACATGATACCAATCACTTACATAAAGGAAATTATGCTAATATTGTACTTGATCACCTAACTATCAGGGTTTCTTGAAAATGGAAGATTATTATATCATTTCATAATTCAAACACTCATGCAGTAACTATCTCATTCACACTTGCAGAATAGATAAAGTTCTAATTAGTAAACTTAGAAATAAAAGAGGTAATGCTATTTAATCTTGCAAGAAGGAAAGGAGTGAAAGGACTAGTCTAGGTGGCACTTTTGGTCATGGAGCCCAAGTTGAGGGGTTAACCTACACCTAAACTAGGCTATACTATCATTTTTAGGTCAAAACAAGGTCAAAATAGGCTGCTATAGGATGTCCTGAACTTCTATAGGAAGTTGGCTGAGAGGTTTTGGAGGACAAGAATGGTGGAAGAAAGTGTTGGAAATGTGCATGACAGTGGTGGAAGGCGTAGGGAAGGTGAACCTCACCTAAGGGCAATCCTAACATGCCAAGAAGGTTGGATTTTCCTAATATGGTTTGCTCATGATGGTTGGAAAACAAAGGTTCAGAATATGGGCTGACATGCCTCAAGAGAAGGTGGAGAAGACCTAGGTGGACTTGGTCGGAGGATTCCCTTCCTCCAAATCAATAATCCCTACAATAAAACTTGTCTCTCTTCTCATTTACAAATTATTTCATGTCAACATGGAAAATAAGTTGAATTTAGAAAAATTGACCTGACTATTGTTAAGGACTAGATCTATGAAATGGACTACTTTCTAAGCTAAAACAACCTCAAGAATAAGAATAACAACTGCAAATATTTCCAAGGAATCATAAACAAATATCTAGCTAAGAATGAGACTTAACCTAGCCAATGAATAAAAGACAAACATTGCTTTTGGGTTGTGAGAGTGGGGTCCCCTAATCATGGTCCCATAAGGGAGATGAGATAGAGGTCACTGTCACAATATTTCCTCGTATATTTTCCTTCACTAGACTACAATATTAATCTACTCTCTAAGATAATGAAAGCATGGATAAGAAACAACTTAATCAACCTTATAAGCTAAACAGAAACATAAATAAATTTTGTAGTTAATCAACATTCTAAGCTAATAATACAGATACAAAAGAGAGGAAAACTTCTGTGCTAGGGTTGGGCCCTAGCCCAAGAGCTTCAGCTCTCCAAGTCAACTAGGTCATGGATCAAAATAGAATTTCTCATTATCATAAAAAATGGCAAGTACATCATAACAATAGTAATCAAATCTACTTCAACTTAATGGAATCTTGGCTACAATAAAACGTTGAATACTAATGAGCACGTTAGCTTGCTTATTTATAAAAAAATGGAGCTACCAATAGCTCCCTAGAAAATAGGGATAGTTGGCTCCCTAACTCGAGAATAAATATTCCTTGACTAGCACTAACTTGGTTTTCAATGAACTCAGCTTGCTTGGCTGCCAATGACACCGATTTGATGAGATAGAGGGGGGAAATCTTCAAATGATTTGAAGAGTTAAGGAGGGAGATCACTTCCTAGAATCTCTCTTGCTTCCCTACTCCGATTCCATGCATTCAAGTCAACTCAAAACTGCTCCAATTTAGTAATTTAACACACATTAAGCCAAATGATGTAGTAAGTCACTTTTACTCTTCTCACTAAGCAAAATATAACAACATATATAAATAAATGTCAGAAAATATAATTTAATAAGCTGGAGACTGGCATTGTGACCCATATAGTTTACCTATTGATGAACATCATCAACTATATCTACATTCATCCATGGTATCATGGGTAATATAACATATGTCTTGCTATCCCCACGTTCGTGAAGATTTTATGTTCAATATCTTGATACAGAAGACTCGGCGGAGATTTTATAGAAAAAGTAGGTTATGTGTTTTATTCACTATCACATGAACATGATACCTTAATATATATTTGGATCGTCAAATGGCATTGGACGGGTTCTCACTCATGGGCCTTTTTATTTCGTAGGGCCTCCCCCTCCTCTGAAACCTTGCCATGAAATGATCACCATCAATTTGACTCTTTTGACGTGAACAAGTAGACTCATTCATACCTTTTCCTCTAAAATTTTGCAAAGAGTCATGATACGCGCAAGTAGATTGGATAGATGTAGGTGTTAGGGCCATGAAACATGGTACCCCTCTCTCAATAACCCTACTAACAAGTTGGTGGAACCATTATTACATTGGAACCATAGTTTGGATATCTAGAATCACATGATTTGATGTATTGCTTAATTTTAAACATGAGGAAGAATATTATAAACTCTATATGATGTTGCAACATTATAAACCTTAATTGACGTTGTCACATTTCTGGTTTCTCTTAAGGGAAGTTTTAGTTACTTGGTACACGCCTTAAAGTATGGATTTCACTAGTTTCAATCCCATTTGATTTCCTATGTGAGCATCACCCAATGCAATGAGTGCTAACTGAACTATTCAAATATTGAGAAATTAGTTAATTGCAACTAATATTTATGATTACAGGTCATAATGAATTACCCTTCGTAGATAATCTCATAAATGGCATTTCATAAAATTAAATTATTGAAATCCCTTGATGTTGAAATAAAAGAGTAAAGTGAACTAGCTCAGCAGTTCATAGGGCACAATACTTGCTAAGATTTTTGCAAATGGGAAAGAGACATAAGTGGGATTGATTGTACGGAAAGCTACATAGCTAAGTTGAATTGAGCTAGATCAGTCTTGGAATAGCTGACCTCTCAATAAGTTTTAAATATCAACAACAAAGCTTGAGAAGTGTCGATTGATGTTGTGTGATTCATTTTCTCATTTAAAGTTCTTGGTAATTATTCAGTATGCTTAGCTAATTTGTTTTCGATGCTCCCATTGTGATGCATTCCAAATATTAAAATTTGAGATAGGTAATCCTCATGCCTAGACTTAAAAAAACATGCCATAGTTCCAAGTTTGAATAAGCCAAAATTGGATTTCCAAGCACATAAATATGGCCATATTTGTAAATTTTTTGCTACTCACATTGTCCCCATGGGGCTAATGAACTATTCCATATGTAACACTGAATTGTATCAACAACCCCTTTAAACAACTTCTCAACTATCAAACAAAAAGAGAGCATTGTCTAGTTGAAAGTTATGTACAAAACATGTCAGAAAACCACTAAAAATGTGTGAATCCTTAGTTTCTAATATTCCAATTGTTATATCTCTTGCATATGAAGGATAAATGATGTGCCATAAGAAGTAGTGCATAGAAAATACAAAGGGTTTTTTGAGGACTAGTTGCATGATACTTTTTGATGCATTTTTCTATGTACTATATAAAGCATAATGTAAAAAAATTTCATCTTGGGGAGACCTTTTTAATGTTATGATTTTGAACATTAGGAGGTCAAAATTAAATTATGTCAACTCCATGATGCTCCATGATCCTTAAAATATATCTAGTCTAATTCCTACCTTCAAATATGTCGTTTTTTTTTCTATTTACTTGCTAGCTTGTTCACAACTTGTGAGACTAACATTTGGCTAAGAAACCATGAGTTATGGGAATCTAAGACATCAAAATCATAGAGGGATTGCACTTGACCTAGACCACACTAACCCTTCACAATTCTAGCCTTTTTTGTACCCATGAGGATTTGAACTAGCAACCTTCACACAAAGAGTGCCTTACAAAAACACCCTTCATTGATTGTTCTAATCCCATGAGTTTCAGATAGGTCATTCTATCATGATGCATAGTTTGGTTTAAAGGAGTTCCCACTATGTTTTCATATTGTAGTTTTAAGTTAGATTTGGTCAACTCCAACATGATCAACAAATTTAAAATATTTGCTTAAGTCATTCATTGTACTTGAATTCTTCATTTGATCTAAAAACACAATTTCACTTTACATAGTTTCATACTCTGATCCATTTCCCATACTTATATATGTTATTTCATAAGAAAAGTTTAGGGGCTAAATTTCTACATGGTCTCAAATTCCATGTTTTTTCCCAAAATAATTCAAATATTTCCATTTTTTATAAAAGTGATTCATCTAAACTCTATAAAACAAAATGATTGAATAACTAAAATTTTATAGAAATATATAAAATCTTTAAAATTAAATATTTTATAAAAATATAGCTAAATATTTTAAAGTTTGTATACCAAAAATTAATTAGACTAGCCAAAATTTCTGCATTTTAAAAGACATTCCATTCCAATATAGCTAAACATTTTAAAATTTCTATACCAAAGATTAATTAGATTAGCCAAAATTTCTGTATTGAATTTGATTATACATTTAAATTTTGTATAACCAATTTAATTAACTTTTCTATTTTGTACAACTAATTAATAATATTATTTCCTTATTTATTTTCCTTGACATTGATGTTTTTTAATTTTGATTATCTTCCCATAATTTTGAATACGAGTATTTTGCTAAGTGGTATGTTAGTTATTGTTATAATTAAATTTCTCTTCTTTTTGAAATAACTATTAATAAAAATAATATATAAATAAAAATTAAAAAATAAAAAGATTTGATTATTTTACATTTAATTGGTTGTTATAACCAATTTAATTGTTTTTCTTTTAAACTAATTAATAAAAGTAATTCCTTCAGATTTATATATTTTTCCTTGGTGCCAATTGTTTGTTTTATTAACTTCATCTTGTAGGTAAACAAGGTCATTTTTTCCTTTAGTCAATTGTTGTTTATTACTTCATCTTTAGGGTAAACTAAGGCATTTAGTTAAATATTATTAATAAATGTGTTTATTATTTAATTCAGTTTATTTATTAATTAAAAATAAATTATAATAATAGTAAATAAATTAAATATTTGATTTTAATTGTTTTCCCTCAAGTCAAAACTAGCTGTTTTTAGCTGTTTTCCCCATAAACGTTAGAGGTCTTCACTCCTTATTTAACTTCCTATGATCTGATTTTTCATCTAGTTTTGATAATGAACCACACTAATTGGTTCAAGATACATAGACTTAAATCTACAATATGATTTCTTTCGAAATTATTTTAATCTGAGAAAAACTTAAATTTGAAAATAATCTTATTAAGTATCCTATTATATTTGTTTGTTCGTTCGTTCGAAATATCGAAGTATTTATTTTCAGAGCAAGAAACGCTGAGTGTACATGTTGTTTACACATGACGACGTTGACTATAATTAGTAATTCTTTTTATAGCCGTCCTCAAATTTGGTAAATTATATTTTAATAAATATACGGCAGGCTCGAGATTTGGATTTTTATTCTTGGTTAAAATTTAGTAGAATAATTTAAAAACACCTTTTTTTTAAAACATTATGTATTAAGAAATAGTTAAGTTATACTTTGAAGTAATTTTCCCATAAGAGACCTAGGTATCCTTTCCCCACAACAACGCTATCAAAATTAATTTTAGATCTAAACTTTAATATGCAAAGTCAATGACCACTAATGTGATCAACACTATTTTTAAATTTAAAAATATATATGTTCAAGTTAATGATAATTGTGTTCGAGATGTTGTATCAGTTGGTTCGTTAGGAATATTGAATTGTTATGGCGTTTTTAAGGAGGAATTGTTGTATTAGTATGGTTTGAATTATGTTTTTAATAATAAAAATAGATTAATATTATTAAAAAAATTTGAAATATAATAAATTTTAACAATTGTGAAATTGAATTAATAAATACTGCTAAATTTTTAATAAAATATTACACAAAAATTTCCGATAGATTAAAAAAATAAAAATAATAATTAAACTATGACGATTATTATTTTCAACGAAACTCGCATGGCACATTGTAGTTATAGATGACGGTCTTATGCCCCACTAATCTAATCCTTCCTATATGCCGACCTTATGTGGATAAATTATATTTTATAATAAAAATTATAGACGGCAAATTTTGATTTTCCCTTTTTAAAGGATTATAAATTATATCCTTAAATTGGGATTGTTAAATAAAATAAAAATTTTCAATCCTCTCCTGATTTATATTTGTATTAACTTTAATTATTATTTTATAAAAATTCAATAAATTACAATAATAAATAAATATTTAAAAAATTAATATTATAATAGTAAAAGTTAATGCTATTAAATTATTTTTGTAGATAATTAAAAATAATATTATTTAAAAAAACATTAACAAATATTATGTATTGTGGATAGAGTTAACAATATAATCCAACAAACAGTGTTAAGCTAAACTTATTTATCTATTTGGTTTATGTAAAATTGATCTTATTGAATTTGATTATATTACTTATTATTATAATATAAAATTAAAATTAATTATTTTATAAATTTGAACACAATATAGAGTAGATGTATAGGTGTAATGTAACTATGTAAATAATTATAAAAGTCAAAAATAACTATGCATATTCACCTCAGTTTTTTCATTGATATTATGAACTTGTGAATAGGCTTTGTTACAATGGCTTTGGGCTAATACCATGGCTTATTAATATCACATCCCAAAAAATCATAACCTATTTCACGATCAAAATATTTTATAACAATATGACAAGATTCTTAACCATCGAGATTCACCCCCACTTTACCATGGATATTATTAACTTGTAAATAGACTTTGTTAGAATACCATGACTTATCAATACCACATGCTCAAAAACCATAACTTATTTCACAATGAAAATATTTTATTTTAATTTAATTTTATAACAAGCTAGTAGGAAAAGGGTTATAATTAGTTTTTAGATATATCTAAATCCTCTATCTTCAATACTACTAAAAATATTCCCGTAGAAATTAAATTAAGGTTTTAATAAAATTAAAAATGAGAATAATTTTATATTTAAGACATGAAATTTATATAATACAAATGGTATTAGTAAGAAGCAACATAGATTCATCTTAACTAAGTATCCAAACCATGGCAACAAGCAAAGTGAAGGGAAGAGAGCGGGACGGAGAGAGAGGAAGGGATATAGTGACAAAGTTGGAGGGCATAGATAGAGACAGAGACAAAGTGTGTGTGTGTGTGATGTGGGGAGAGAGAGAGAGAGAGGAGAGGAGAAAGAGAAGAATAGGGGGGAAGAGATGGAGGAAAGAACAAATATATAGGGAGATAGAGGTGGAGAGAGAGAGGCAGTGAAAGGGAGAGATGGGGAGATAGAGGGAGAGAGGAGAGGAGGGAAGAGAGAGAAGAGGTGGGGAGAGAGATAGGGAGAGAAGGGAAAGAGAGAGAGAGAGAGGGAGACACAAATATGGAGAAGAGAGAGAGAGACGAGTGATGGAGGGGGTAGAGAGAGCTAGGTGGGAGATAAAAAGAAAGAAAGGACTGAAGAGAGAGAAGGAGAGAGATGGAGTTGTAGGGGGGGAGAGAGGGAAGGAAGAAAAAGAAATAGAGGGAGAAAGTTAGAGAGAGGGGGGAAGTGACAAGAGTGGGATGGAAGAGAGGCAGAGGGAGGGGGAGAGTGAGAATAAGAAAAAGACACATAAATACAAGTATAGATATTATATAGTATTATATAACTTAGATCCATATTAGCCTAGATCTATCAAGCTTCCAGAGAGATGAAATATCTAGAGCTGAAGTTTTGCACTCAAAAAGAGGTTTGCACCTTGAGAGATTGGATCCCTCCCCCGCTTGATAGATCCCGGTCAAGATGGATCTAGGCTAATTTAACTCACCATATCCATATAAAGTAAATTGTACACAATAACGATGTAAAAAACATGCCCACATAATCTTCCCCTTTATTTATAGAAAACGAAAATTTCTCATTTATAGTAATCCTAAATGAGTGAAAACAAACTAGCATCATAATTTGGGCAAAAATCTCCCTCGATTATCTACAAAGTGAGTACTTTGGGAACGTGAGCTTTCAAACTATATGGGAAAGGAACCCTTTCAACTGGAGCTCCAATGAAATTTGAACACTGTTTTTTTTAGTTTCATCATTCCTTGGGGTTGAGGAATACAAAGCCTGTAGAAAATTATGTTGAACTGCCCACAAAACATGAGCCTATGTTGAAACCTTCAGAGGAAGAAAGGCTAAAGACATCCTTAACACATAAATGCTTAATTGAGAAACTCCAGCGAACTCTTGATGGGTTAAAGAAGTGTGTGACATCTCTAAACAAGGGCAATATCTGGGATGTCACGCTTATGAGTCTTTTTTTTGTTGTTTATGTATATATATTACAGAAGATTGTGTGTGCATATTGTATGTGGCAATCAATGCTTAAACATCATAGTTGCTTTGTTTTTCTATTAAAAATTAAATTAGAGAGACATATGTAAAATTGTTTCTATATATTTTTAAGCCAAAATGTTTCAAAGGCATTCATCGTTCAAAAAGAGAATTGAATGATAACCTCACATTTTATATATAGAAAAAAAATTAAAAACACCCATAGAAATATTTTTTAATTTTAGTATGAATTTAACAAAAGCATAGAGCCAAAAAGAAA
Organism: Pinus taeda; assembly: GCA_000404065.3. Lineage (NCBI taxonomy): Eukaryota > Viridiplantae > Streptophyta > Pinopsida > Pinales > Pinaceae > Pinus > Pinus taeda. Next base: position 187,185 of record APFE030296492.1, read on the forward strand.
TCAGCCAAAATATTATATCTTATTAAATAATTTGATTAATATATTGGATTAATATAAATTTTGATAATTATAATAAATAAAGAAAAATTATATTTTTTATTATATAATATCACTATTTTGATTAACCGTTTCCTCTAAATTTTAGAAAATCTCTAGCCGTTTCGCACACCGTTATCTAAATTCCCAAAAATCTCACTTTCCAAAAACTCATGCTAACATATATATATTTCACTGATGACCCTGCTACTAGCTATTTCTACCTTATAATATTTCTGTCTGGCATGTCTCTGTCTCTGTGTATAATAATATTAATAATAGGGTCAGAGCTCCTCTTACTTATTCATGTGTAGACTTTGAAGGAGCTGTGGTAGCGATTTTAATCGGTATTCAGACATTAATTTAAAAGGAAAAGCAGAGAAATCGTATTTGAAGTAATTTTTTCACTGAATCCTTCGTTGAATACTGCAAGTGATTATTTGTATTTAATTCGGAACACGTTAATCTCCAGCGTGGTCGCCCAGTAAATAGGGTCAGTATCTGATAGCTACGCAGGAATAAAACAATTCGTTACTTGAACTTCATTATCTTGTTTTTGTTGTCTCAGGCGTCGTATCTAATAAATCAAGCGCAGGAGACGGATGAGTGGCTGTCAAGAAAACGTGGCAGAGATATCAAGAAGTATTTACAATTGGCAAATAATATTAAAAATGAAAGGTTACACATCACAAGTATTAAAAATGGAAGGTCAGACATCACATCACATGTATTTGAGAATCTCAAAAGGAACGTCACGCAATCTCTCTAAGGCTTGACTCGTTCAGTTCAGAGTTAATTGAGATTCGTCCATTATCACAGTGAATAGGGTTGACTCGTTCAGTTCAGAGCTAATTGAGATTCGTCCATTATCACAGTGAAGAAATATATCTTTCTAGTTTCATATTAAATTTATATTTAAAATAGATTTATATTACTTTTAATCACATATGACATTCAAAAATTTCTGCTAGTGTGAATAGAAAAGTAACGGAAATAAAATAAGAGTTTCTTTTGTAAAATAACGGAGATAAAAGGAGCATATTTAACAGTGTCTGCAGGTGAGCGTGGAAAGTAACGGAGGCAAAATTGAGAATGTGTGCATCGATCCCAAGTACAAAGTTGACGTGTCTATGCGCCTACCCTAGAGAGATTCTTGGCTCTGTCACTCACTCATTAGACTCCTATAAATAGGATATCAATACATCCAGTAAGCTGTCTGAGGTTCCTCTGTTGAAGGTATTGTTTATGGTGGAATTCTTTCAATTTCAATTTCCTTTCAAACTTTCTAAGTATTTGGGTGGATGGCTTTTCCTGTGGATCTGTTTCTGAATTCAATGTTAATGCTTTTTAATAACGCATGGTGTGCAGTCTTGAAGGATTCAAGAAATTGGAGTTGCGTGAAAGAATGGCCGGCTCAGATAATGGGGTAAGTAATGGTATCGTGTCCGTGAAATTCACCAAACTTTTCATCGATGGAGAATTTGTGGATGCAATTTCAGGTATTTATATGTTATCTTGAAACATTTTGAGTTTTGCTGGGTTATTTCTTCAATACAAACTTGCTAATCTAAACTCTAAGTAGAACATTTTTTTTGTTTAAATAGTATAATTTTTTGTTTAATTTTAAAAAGATATGGGGAATTTTTTGAAAATCTCCATTTCCATAAAATTCTTAGATAATAATAAATCTATTTCCACTGTAAAATTGATCTAAACACTCTACAACTAAATTTCTTGAAAAAAATAACAATCCTAACTAAATATTTTGAATTTTTGCTGTTTTATTTTATTTTTCGATATAGATATAAACTGTGTATCTGAAGGAAACATGATTATTTAACTATGTATAAGCTAAAGCATGTTGAACAACATTCAGAGCTTGGCATATCTGTGGATTAATGGGTGCAAGGATGAGGCGACATTTCTGTCGATTAATGCGGGCAAGGTGTTGGTGGTGCAGGGAAGACTTTTGAAACTTTGGATCCTCGAACAGGAGATTTGATAACGTGCGTCGCAGAAGGTGATAAGGAGGATGTGGATTTGGCTGTGAAGGCTGCCCGGGAGGTTTTTGATAAGGGACCTTGGCCTCGAATGTCTGGCTATGTAATATCAGTTTAGACCCTTGTGCATACATAGATTCCCTTCTGATTTGGATCTCATGAAAAATTTCTTTTTTGTGTGTAGGAAAGGGGTCGCTTTCTGAACAAGTACGCAGATTTGGTAGAGCAGCATATAGATGAACTAGCTGCTCTTGAAACCCTAGATAATGGAAAACCACTGACCCTTGCACGTGCAGTCGATTTGCCGGGGTGTATCGAGAATCTCAGATACTATGCAGGTACTGAACAGTCAATACTCCATGATACCTGTGCTTAAAATATTTCCCATAAAGGAATTTTGACTCTTATATGTATCTTGTGGTAGGGATAAGATTGAAAATTACTATTATATTATATGTATCTCGTGGTAGGTGTCAAGGAGGGAAAAAGCCATGTGGGAGGGATTATGTTGTATTTTTGGTTATAGATTTTGAATTAGTTTGAATTTCATGTTATGATGGGTTTGTATGATGTGTGTGGGTTGTTGTTTTTTTTAGTTTTAATATTATGTTATTATATGTTTATATACTAGCATAGATTTTAAGATTTAAGATCTAATATGAGTTTAAAGTTATTTAATTTTTTCAAGTGTAAATTTTTTATGAGTTGATATTATTTAAATGTTTTGTATAGTTTTATTTTGTTGGGCTTTTTGTTAATGACGGTGTAGAAGGATAATCCAACGCTGTCATGTGTTTCGTAGCATGCACTTAAATCTAGCGATGTGTCTGTTTACTAACACTTGCAGGTTTTGGTGTAACGAGACTCTAACAAGTGGTATCAGAGCCAAAGGTCTAGAGTTCGAAACACACCTCGCTGGCTTTGGGGAGGGGGAGATTATTGCACTACTCCAACATATATATGGATCTAATATGAGTTTAGAGCGATCTAGTTTCTTTACGTGCAAATTTTATGATTTGATATTATGTAAATGTTTTATATAGTTTTATTTTTGGTTATAGATTTTGAATTTCATGTTATGATGTGTTTGAGGATTGTTTTTTTTCTCAAAAATTTCAACTTCAATGACTGATGAACATGACACATCACACTCGAATGAGCCTCTCCCCTAGATGAACTTTTTGGCTCAATAATATAATTATCTATCTTAATTTATCACTCCTTAAAATAAAACATTTTTGGTCCAACCAAATTAGTACACTAAACTATCTAACTTTTTTTATTTTTTCTCATATAACATATTGTAATACTGCTTTAATTCCCTTTATCTTGATTTCTTAAATCTACCAATCAAATTATTACAATAAACCATCTAAGAAAATTTATCTCATGTAATCTATTTGTTTGTAATGCCACCTTGATTCCTTTAAATAACAGGTAAATGTTGTCACTAGATTATTGTCTTTTTGAGATATATTTATCTAATACCTTGATTCCATAAAATAAGAAATAGATGTTGTTCATCTAGCTTGTACCAATAAAACCAAATGTATCGTGTGGTACGTTAACGAGGGTTTGTCAATATGGTTCATTGTCGAAGGTTGTAACTTCTAAGTTATCACAATTATAAACATCGCAGGACCTCCCACTGTCCACTAATAAAAATTACCATATTGACTTACACAGGTCTGGAAATGCAATTAACAATGATTTCTATGTGATTACAATATATAAATTTCATGACATGTACAGGAGCGGCTGATAAAATACATGGGGAAACATTAAAAATGGGAGGGCAATATCAGGCATATACTTTGCATGAGCCTATTGGAGTGGTCGGTCAGATTATACCATGGAACTTCCCACTTGTCATGTTTTTCATGAAAATCTCTCCAGCTTTGGCTTGTGGATGCACTATAGTTATCAAACCTGCAGAACAAACTCCTCTAACTGCACTTTATTGTGCACATCTGGCCAAGGAGGTAAGTCATTATATGTTTCTAAAATTTCTATCCACCATTGAAGTCAGAAATTATTTCTTATCCACAAAATGTTTTCATGCCAATGTTTCAATGTTTTGCTGTTGTCACAGGCAGGGCTTCCACCTGGTGTTCTTAATGTCATAACTGGTTTTGGAGTAACGGCTGGTGCTGCAATAAGCAGCCATATGGATATTGACAAGGTGATCATGTTTCTTATTTATCTTTCTTTGCATCAAGGTACCATGGAATCATTGGTAAAGAAGTATTTGTTTGTGTGTAGGTCACCTTTACAGGGTCTACTGATATAGGTCGGGTTATCATGGTGGCCGCTGCCCAGAGCAACTTGAAACCTGTAACTCTTGAACTCGGGGGAAAATCTCCTTTGATTATCATGGATGACGCTGATATTGAGGAGGCCGTGAATCTTGCCCACACGGCCATATTTTTTAACAGTGTAAGCACAACTCAACGATGTAGTCAGTCAGTTATTAGGTCCGCTGCCATTAATCAAACCAATTACTGTTTCGTTTGGATGACAGGGACAAGTATGCTGCGCAGGATCCCGGATATATGTTCAAGAGGGCATCCACGATAAATTTGTGAAGTGTGTAGTGGAAAGAGCGAAGAAGCAGGTGGTCGGCGATCCTTTCAAACCAGAAGTTGACCATGGTCCTCAGGTAAGTTTATGTTTATCTGTGCAATTATATCCGCAATTTTCTCTAAGGGGCTGCCATTTTTAGAACTGTATTCATCGGAATCCGGGTTACAAATATTTGTTGAAATTCGGCATCATTTCCTTTGAAATTTTAAATTGCAATTCCACAGATGAATTACATACCCTCTGAAAGCCTACTGCAATATACTGTATAATGAGGTAATGTTGACTTTTTGTCTATTGTAGATTCTTCTGGGAATACCCAAGAAACCGATTTTTGGGAAACCGTACCGTAGTATAGTTATGCAATGCCGAACTTATTTTGATGGCAGATTCTAAAAATATTTAGGAAACTGTAGTATAGTTATCCAATGCTGAACTTATTTCTATGGCAGAAATATGTAAGAAACTGACTACTGTTAGAAGGGTGAATTATTTGACTCTTGATCTTCAGACTGGGGATATTGCTTTTATATAATATATGTAATATCTGAAATGGCTTGACATTTTTTCTTATTTTCAGATTTTAAGATATCTGTCATCCAAACGTTTATATAATATATGAAATATCCGAAATTGCTTGACTTCTTTCTTGAGTTTCAGGTTTTAAGATATTCCTAAAAATCTGTCATTCAGATTGGAGATGTTGCTTTTATACCATATATGCAATATCTTCTTGATTTTCGGATTCTAAAATATCCCTAAAATTTGTCATCCACTGCTTTTATATAATATATGCAATATCCCAAATTGTTATTTCACCTTTTCCTGATTTTCAAATTCCAAAATATTTCCAAAATTTATCATTCACATAAAAAAATGTCACTTATAGCCTATGTAAACAATTTAAACATGATTTTCTTCCATCAAGAATCAAGAATAAACAATGTAACTTTCTATTATTTTCCGTTATTTTAGGGAAATAGATTAAAAAAGCAATTTGAATCGATAAAAGCACTATCATTATAAAAATGTGTATACCGAATATTCATGTAAATACTCTTTCCTTTCTGAGCAGATTGACAAGACACAATTTGAGAAAATATTGGAATATATTGAGCATGGGAAGCGAGAAGGAGCAAAACTATTGACAGGTGGTAATCGCGTGGGCGAGAAAGGATTTTACATCGAACCAACCATTTTCTCCGATGTGCAGGTTCTTCCACTGAACACTATACAGCTAGATGCCATAAATTTTTACTTTGGCAACAGTTTTAAAAATATATATAGAAAAAGCATGTGGGATACACATGGATAATAAAATTTCCTAATGTTTTATGGTTGATTTCTTTATGCGTTAATGTATCAGGAGGACATGAAGATTGGGAAAGAAGAAATATTTGGACCAGTCATGTCCATTTTCAAGTTCAGGTAAGTTTGAAATCTAATTAAAAAATATTAATTATTAAATTACACTATCTATTCTCTGTTATGATTCCTGTCACACTTAATTGTTTTTTACAACTTACAACTTCACAATAATATTTGCAGGACCATTGAAGAAGCGATAGAACTAGGCAATAAAACAATATATGGTTTAGCTGCTGGAATTGTGTCGAAGAATATAGATACAGTCAATAGGCTTTCGAGATCTATTCGAGCAGGAATGATTTGGGTCAACTGCTACTACGCATTTTATCCTGATGCTCCGTTTGGAGGGTACAAGATGAGTGGGATCGGTAGAGAGCAGGGTCTCGATGTTCTTAAAAATTATTTGGCAGTCAAGTCTGTTATAACTCCTCTCCATGAGTCACCTTGGTTGTAGAACTATGGTTAACCTCTATCAAATATGTTGGTCAAATGCATCGTAACTTTATATATTTATTTATGTTGATTTTTTAATAAATTTTTGTATGTAATCACTTGTGAATGATGTTATTTTTTTTGGAAGTAATGCTTCTATGTCATTTGTAGGTGTCATTAGGAGTTACCATGTCATGTGTAGTTGTTGTTAGGAGTTATGAAGAGTCATTTTAGAAGTAGATGTTTCCAATGTGAGTTGTAATGTATGAGTTGTAATAGTGATCTGTTTGTATAGAATTTAGTAATTGGTGTTTTATATATCTGTACCTGTCATGATCAATAAAAATAATCAAATGAAATTTGTATTTTGTGTAATAGCTCTCTCTTCTCTCTTTTAATTTTCTAATATGGTATTGGAGCTTGTTCCGGCATGATTCTCTTATGGGAAGGCCAGGAAGATGTGAGTCAGCCTTCAATTTTATGGCTTTATAAATAAATAAGAATAGAATATGTGAGATCATATTTATTTAGTGTGAAATTTCTTTGTTTTATATGCTGGTCTAGTTTGTGGATTTGCAGATCTATTCATTCTTTTTGTTTGAAGAGTTGTTGTAATGATGTTTTAAGAGTTGTTGTAATGAAATTGGGTACAAGAAACGGGAGAACAATGTGTAGGAAAAGGGCAGACATATTGATTTGAGAGCTGCCTCAATTGCCTTCAAAATAAGGGGCCATGTGTGAATTGGTGCAGATTGAACGAGGATCACATTTTTATTTATTTATTTTTTTTTTTAATCTCTGATCATGTTGAATATGTAATTTCAACGCAGCATTTAATACGCCCAAAACCACCAAAGCAAAACCACAAACAGCTGGTGCAAGCAAAACCACAAACAGCTGGTGAGTTTCTCGCACCGCCTTTGCGTGAAGGCAGTTTTCGTACATAGGCGCTCGAGAAGATATAGAGCTGACGCGTGGCTGAGGCGTGACATCACCCTCTGACAATTTCTAGGAAGGTAAATGTTGATTGAAAATGCTCTTCCGATATCTCTCTCCGCCGTCCGATTTGCTCCATCAATCTCCGCGGTCGATTGCTCCAAGATGCATACGGGCCTGCATCAAATAAATATTGCGTGGAGTAATAGTTTTGTTTGACCAGAGTTTTAGAAAAACATTTAATGAAGTTTAATGCTAGCCCTAGATTTTAGGTATAAGTTTTTAATTTTAATGTTTTTAAATTAACGGGAGTAAGTTTCATGTTTCACGGTAAAAGTCAAACAATATATGTTTTTCTCATTCATTGATATACAAGCATTTTTTGTAATGCAAAGGGAAGTGTGAAAAAAAAACCAGAACGCTAAAAGTCAAACAATATATGTTTTTCTCATTCATTGATATACAAGCATTTTTTGTAATGCAAA
>APFE030296494.1:0-11538 GCA_000404065.3 Pinus taeda
GAATTTAGGAGTGCTGCTAGGCCCTTCGTAGTGTATAAATAAGAAGGCTTCAGCCTTCATAGTTTACTTTTGGGAACTGTTGTATTTTTGCACTAGAGTGTTGTCATTTTCTCAACTTGTTTTCTTGTAGTTGCTGATGTATAACTTTCTTGTGATGATTATTTTTGGATAATGAAAAGTAGTTCTATTTGGCATAAGCTCTGAGTTTTTTATAGAAGTTTGTAGCTCTTGGGGTTGGGCCCAACCTAAGAGTCAAGGCCTCCTTCATGTATTGTTATTTATTTTTATGTCTTTGCAAAATTATTTTTGTTTAGTAGATTAACACCTTGCTAATTACATAGGTCATGGTTAATGATCAGATAGGATTTTGCATGCTTAGATTTAGTTGATAGATTAGTAACAGGGAATATCTCCAGAAAAAGGCGATCAAGCACCTCTGATCTCACCTCTCCCTTAGTGGGATCGTGAGCTGGGACAAAGGTGACATTGTCGCCAACAAAAACGTTGTTTTGCTTTGTCATGCAATTCTTAGTGTTGGAATCCTCATTTGCAGATGTTGATACTAGTAGTGTTTAAATGCTTCAGTTTATGATTACTTAGTTGTATAGTTATTTCATGCATTTCATTTCGAATAAACTTCTGTTCATTTCCTTTTGCTGTTACTTAGGTCAGAATAGAGTGAAGTAACTAGGTCATAGGTTTTATAAGTGTTTGTTTGTTCAATTTGAAAAACCACTTGCAGAGTACCTATTATCCTTCCTTACCTACCCATACTCCATCCAACCTACCTGCTTCATCCTTCACTTAGAACCCCTACCTTACATTTGCCTCATTTTCTTAGTTTAACATGATTCTCATCTTCTTGTGCAACATCGTTTCATCCCTCCTTGAACAAATCTAACCATCTGCGCCACTCCTCAACTCGATATTCCAAGTATTGAACTCCCCTACACCCCTATTTCACCTCCATACTCATTCCTCCACCTTTTTCCCTCCATCCATGCTCCAAAATCCCATTTCTTAACATCCTGTAGAAAATTATAGACATCCTGTAGAAATTCCAGACATCCTGTAGAACCCCTGCAGACTTCCTGTAGAAGCTCATGAAAGAGGTTTATTGAAGGCCAAACTCTGTGCAACTCTCACGAAGGGTGTTAGGGACACCGTAGGCCCTCTCTGAACCTTCCTGACCTCTTTGAAGCATTTCCTCTTGCCAATCCACCTCTGCATAGTCAAAAACAGTTAAATCACATGCATGATAATTCTGACAACTTATTCCAAAATACAAAAAGATGGTTCTTTCAGATTTTGCTGTAGACATAGCTTAGATACATGCATTTCATCTTCTTAGAAGTAAATGGCATCTCTCCTAGTAGCTTGCATCCTCTTTCTTACATCAGTAGAGCTAGTTGGTAAAATTAGGGTTTGCTAGGGTTTGTGTTTGCTTTCAACTTTTCAGTTTCTTTCTACAAATAGATTAGCTTCCTTCGAGTTAGCTTCCATCCATTAGTTAAAAAAATTCTTCTTAGAGATCATAGAAGTTGGCTTGAGCCCCTAGTGGACTTGTGTCAGCTGACCAAGTGACAGCTGTGGCAAGAGCTAGTACTTGTGCATATAGAGCATACAAAGGAGACATTCATGGAAGCTAAGAAGAGCTTCATGGAGGCCTCCACTTCAGGTAGTAAAGACAAACTAGAACCGGAGATGGACCCATCAATGCTTACTACCTTTCTAGAGACATGCATGAAGCTGCTGCACGACAGCAAGGCTATGAAGAGACTCCAAGAACTCATCACTAGGTGCACTGGGTCACGAGAACCATGCATAGTTTGGAAGCTCGGGAAGCACACTATGTGAACAGGAAGGGAGATGAGATTGACTACGCAAATCGGGGAAGATGAAATGGATTAAATGACTTTAGATCTAGGGTCAGATGCAAACGTCCTACCAAAGCAAACATGGGAGCTCACAAGTAGCCCCGCGTTGCAATGGTCTCCTATTAAATTGTGAATGGTGAATCAGCAAAAGATCCTATTGATGGGAAGATTGTAGGGAATAACGGTAGATGATGAAGGTGTGAGTGCGCTTCCAGATTTTGAAGTGATAGAGATTGTTGATGAAAACAATCCCTATCCCATGCTACTGGGGATAGATTGGGCCACTCACATAAATGGAGTGATAAATCTAAAGAAGTGCAAAATGATTTTTGAGAAAAAGTCACGTGTAGTGGTAGCTTTATACCCTGTGAAAGGATCGCGCTACATAGAGAAAGTGCACAATGATGAGAGCGACGACGACCTAGACTGCATCTACAAAATCACCACACAGAACAAGGACTGGGTGAATCCAACAACGGATGGCAGGATTTCGTGGGAGCACGAAAGCTCCTGCACATCAGATTCAGATGAGGAAATAGAATGATGGCAGAACTAGTTACACGAGGTAACCACACTCAACTGCAACATGATGGTAAGATCACTGCACTATGTGACCACAAAGGTAAGAGATCTACCTGTGAATGATGGGTTGACAACAATGGATGATTTCCTGAGCAAGTTTGGAAGAGAAGTGCCAGAACAATCGTGTTTCAATGCTCTAACATGGGTAGTGCATGCTATGACCGCAAGGTGGTGGGGTACGCACCAGTGGAATTTTAAGGACTGACGAGGATGTAGAAGGATGACGCACCTACAATTTGGAAAACTGCAAATGCAGATAACAGACAAATATGACAGATGAGATGATCCATGTGCACACTTCACGAAATGGACCAAGGTCTATGGGGAAGAGCCGCAACCTGAATGGGTGCATTTGTTCTATCAGGCCCTGGATTTCATACCCATGAATTGGTATACTGAGACAGAGCTCCACCATGGCATGAGCGAATGGGATATCTTGCACGAAGGGTTCCTATTAACCTTCACATTTGAAGATCATTGGTGGAATACTGTTGATGATGTGCTACAAGCAGTAAAGGCAGCTATCTTCAAAATACCCTAGGAACCAATAGAAGTGCTTCAGTTGAAATGGGCGACCTAGCTGAGCTACGCATTGGAGTGTTACAATGTACATATTAAGGAGGATGATGAGGATCCATGGAAAATTAACATTCCAGAAACTGAAGGCTGGCGCGAGGTGTGAGGACCATTGATTGAAGATCGTGACATCACCACACTGCTAAAAATGAAGCAGGTAAACATTGGGACTGAGGTTGAACCAAAGCATGCAATGCTCGGTGAATATTGGGATGATGCCACGGTGGATAAGGCTGCTGAGTTACTGCATGAGTAACAAGACTTATTCCTGACCAAGATTATGGACTTAAAAGGGATCGTTGGCGACTTAGGGATGATGAAGATCACCCCAAAACCCGATGCAAAGCTGGTCAAAGACTCCATGGCCGCTACAACTGCGAAGTTTTTGTTTGAAAATGTGTTGATCGGATTTGGCTATTTGAAAATCTTAATGAGTGACCGCGAAACACATTTCCTGAACGAAACCATCAGCGTGCTCATAGAAGAGTTTCAGGTGTATCATCACAAAAGTACACCGTATCACCCATAAGCCAATGGGACTATAGAAGCATTCAACAAAATACTGGAGACTGCGCTAACCAAAGTGTGCAACACGCAGCGAAGCGATTAGGACCTGCACGTACATGCAGTGTTATTGGCCTATTGAAAAACGTGCAAGAAACTGATGGGACAAACACCTTTTCGGTTAGTTTATGGTGTGGAAGCTATCATGCCAATGAAATATATTGTACCTAGTCTACGCATAGTAGCGCTCATGGGGATGACGGACCGCAAAGATCTAGAGGAAAGGCTCGTGCAATTGGAAGAACTTTAGGAGGATCAGTTCTTGGCTGGTTTTCATTAGCAGGTCCAAAAGCAGCATGAAAAGGCTTGGCACGACCACCATATCAAGTTGCGCAACTTCAAGGTAAATGACTTAGTGTTGTTGTATGACAGTAAGTTTGAAAAATTTCCTTGAAAATTCAGAATACATTGTCTGGGACCATATGTGGTTAAGGAGGTTATAGATGGAGGCATGATCCAGATAGTCAAAATAAATGAAGAATTCTTCCCAGGCAAAGTGAAAGGCAGCCGCTTGAAGCCCTACACGAGTGGTTTGGTTATCTGATTAGCTGGTCGAAGCATAGTCTTCACACTCTGAGGAGTCGGACAAAGGAACGGGACTATAAACATATGCAACAAATAATGGTATAGATGTATGGAAATAATTCAGACACAGAGGTCTTAGAAAAAGCAGATGCAATAGATTCAGCAAGAAGTAGCTCAATGCACTGTGGATCTCAGTACTATTTGAGAACAGTTGGAGGGACTCTACGTCAAGATCGCCGCACCGACCGAGTGACTCGAGGGCAAGTCACGATGTTTGTGTTGGGGGCTTGTTGGGCATGGAATCCCCCCAAGGCATGTTTTGGGGCTCAAAGCCCAAGTTTTGTTGTAAAGACTCCATGAATTACGGGTGCGGAGCGCAAAACGTATGATAAAGTCACAGGGTTTTCCGCCCTAGTCTTGTAATGTAATGTCAACCTACCATGGTCCGCGAACCATGGGATTGTATAAATAGAGCGAGGCTATAAGTGTAAAAGAAAATGAAGTAATAGATGGAAAGGTAGAAGCGAAGTAGAAGTAGAGAGCAAGAGCCTAAGTGTGTCTTGTGTCATGGGGTAGGAGAAGGCTCTATAGTTGAGTGTGTAGAGGCCTAGTAGTCCGTAGCTAAGTGCACGGACCCCTACAGCTGAGTGCGCAGGGTAGAGTCAAGTCTGTAACTGAGAAAGAGAATAATAAAGAGAATTTTTATCTTAATTATGTGTATCTATTCTTGGGTTATTACATGTTTGATATAAATTGCAAATGTATTGTTTATTTACTCTACGCACCTGTATGAATGATTTAGATTGCTAAGTATACTTTACACATGCAAGTAAGCTAAGTTAGTTAAATAACAACATAATACTAGTAAAGGATTGGGTAATAACAACATTCGACCCTCGAGTAGGGCTACGCGAAGGCAACATCTCAGGTTGCGAGGTACGGGTAAGTGTGTGTAGCGACGTGCACACAGGGTCGAACCACAGACCACTTGAAACTCATTAGACATCTCCAGGGTACAGAAACCTAGATCTAGCACCCTCCCATACTACTTCGGGTGAGACCTCAATTTGCACTCCGCGGAATGTTTCTGAAAGGGCCAGTAATACTGGGATTTGTTTGGCTAAATTACATATGAACCTGGGCCAGGCTCCAACAAGCCAACAATATATATATATATATATATATATATTTCAAAAACTCATTTTCTTCAATAAGAAAATAAATAAGGATATAATTCTCAAATTTGATTAGCCATTTCCTATGTAGCTTTATTGTTCCCAAAGTGTTTCCATTGCACCTTAACCTTCTCTATTTCTTAGTTGTAAAGCATGAGTTGTTTATGCTGCAATATTCATTGTGGCTCTGGCTAGAACTCTCCCTCTAGTTCCACCAATAATACAAACCAATCAATTACATGATCAACATCCTGCACATGTCTCATAAGTAGTGAAAGATGGAAAACATTATAGACTTTCACTCTTGGTTTCAGTGCAAGAATACCCACTATTCCAATCCTCTTCAGGATCTCAAAAGGCCCACAATCCTAAGGTTCCAACTTGGCACATGACCCAATCCTCAAGGATCTCCTCTTGGGCTTGATGTGAAAATACACATGCTCCCCAACCTAAAACTCCTTGAATTCTCTATGTTGGTATGCATAACTCTTCTACCTACCATGTGATTCCTTCAAATTTCTTTTAATAACATACATCTCCTGCTCCATATTAGCCAACATATCTGGTCCAATCAACAACATTTTCACTAGATTACTCTAGGTGATAGGAGTATTGCAACTCCACCCACAGAGAGCCTCAAATGGACTCATTTTCAAGGAAACTTAATACCCATTATTATAAGAAAACTCCACCAATGTAATATACTCCTCCCACTCCCTCAATTGATGCATGACATACATCCTCAACATATCCTCAAGAATCATGTTAACCCTCTCTGTCTCTCCATATGTTTGTGGATGATAAGTTGTACTGAAGGCTAACTCTATCCCTAAGCCAGAAAAAAAATCCTTCCGAACCTTGGAAGCGAACTTGGCATCTTTGTTTGATATAATCTTCTTGGGAACTCCATGCAACCTCACTATCTCCCTAATGATGATCTAAGTTACCTCACTAGCTGAATTAGTAGACTTCACTGCGATGAAGTGAGTTGTCTTTCTCAACTTGTCAACCACAACCATGATGGAATCATGATGCCTCGATGCCCTCGAGAATATTGTAATGAAGTCCATGGAAATGACCCCCAATTTCCATTCTATAATCGGAATAGGTTACAATAGACCAGCTAGATGCTTGGATTCAACTTTCACATGATGATAGTCCAAGCACCTTGCAACAAAGTCAACCACCTTATTCTTCAAATTCGACCAATAGTAGAACTTCTTAAAAACGTTCAAAGTATTTTGATATCCTGGGTGGCCTAAATATGGCTTGACATGAAACTACCTCAACATAAGCTTCTTCAACTCACCACTATTAGGCACATAAATTGTTATGCAACCAACTCAAAAAGAAGAAGAAAAGATAGCTCAACGACTTAAAAATTATCCTCTTTGAGGGGGGGACATCCTTGACATTAGATAAATGAAAAATTCTTGGATGATACAAATCATAATACCTCCTTGGTATATATAGGAGCCTAAGGGGTCACAATATAATTAGAGCCTACATAACAATAATAATGTAATGGAACAACACTAACAATAGTGGCTTCTATGGGGCACAACAATAACAGCATGGGGGATACATGGGCACAACAATAAAAATAGGGGGATACACTAACAATAAAAATAAGGGGGATACACTAGTATTATAGGGACCTAACATGGCCCTCTCCTTCAAAATAATGTTGTCCTCAATGCTTAAGTAGTTTTGGATGCTTCTGCATAAAATTCTCATCCTCGCATGAGGAATCTTCAGCAGGTAAGTTCTTCCACTTAATGAGATACTATGAAATTAATCAATTTTGTAGCTATCAGGTTCTTGTTTCTATGACTACTTTAGGCTCAAATATGTTGTTTCCTTCTTCATCAATGATCCAGTGAATCAAATAATGCTCAAAATTGAAACTATGTGATAGAGCTAGAAACCTATACGATTAGATAGATCTCGGCAATTTAAATCCAACGCAACTCGTTTCACTCAAATATGATATCAGATGCTCCCAAAAACATGTTCTGATAGATTTGGGAAACAACTAAAAAAATTGGAAAAAAAGTTATAGGTGCACCCAGTCAGCAATCCATATGTTGCCTGGGCCGCAACATGGCATGCTAACTGGTCCTCCATTGGCCAATTATTGGTCAACACTTGGCATTAGGTGACTAGTTAGTTACATGGTGTAATTCTATTGGTTAATGGTTTTGGTGAAGTTTCCCAATGAGGGAGTGCTACGTGGGCCAACTAGTGGCTACCATGTGGCTTCTTCATGGAGGCCAAAATTTGTTTGGATGCCGAACGTCACCCCTTGGGTTCGAACCTTGGACCTCATACCAATCAACAAAGTACAATACCATTGTTCCACCACATTATTACTTGATATATGATGAATGCATATTACATTTGAATGTTGGTGAATGGCACATTTGGGGAGGGGTCAGGCTATTCCCTAGCCCTTGGCCACCCCTAGGCCATAGGACCATGGGCGAGCTGCCAAGGGCTAGGGCCTAGCCCAACCCTCATAGCTTGCAGCACAACCCAATACACATCCATATGCCCAAAAATTTAACGCAGCTGTAAACCATGGCACAAAGGGGTAAGGGGGTCAGCCCCAGGCCATATGACCCCGTAATGAGACCACTAGCACGTGTAGAACAGGGGACTAACCCACATTCATATGTGTTGTATGGAACCAAGAGCGTGCACCATATGGGGGCCAAACAACACCTTAAAAATTTGACACCCTATGTGGTCATATGGTCGTCACGCGTCCAGGATTTTCAGGACCAGGGCTTAATGGAACCTTTAATGGTCCTACACTTTCGCTCACCGGGCATGATTTTTTCCAGGTTTGGTGCAACAATTCTGCATTTGGGGCGCTCGAGCTAGGTTGAGGCTTAATTGTAGGATGGTTAGCTGCATAAGTTGGGAAAAGGATGAAACAAGCATAACTTTCTCGAGTTTTGGCCAAATGAGGTGCAAAACAGAACCAAAACATGGGTTTTTGATAGTGTTGGATCCATTGGAGACACAATTTTTGATATTTGAGTAGTATAAATAATGTAAACACACTTTTGAGCATTTTTAATGAAAGAAGCCCTACATTGGAAGTTGGACCAGAAGATGTAGCTCAAGAGAGGGGTGAACTCATTTATCATGCTTGTGCTATGTGTTTTAGATATCCTAGTTTTTTCTATGTCTGGCTATAAAATTTGGTTTAAATTTACTTGTTTATGTGTTTAGTAAGTTGATCCTCTACCCATTACACATATAAATTTAACTTTCAAATTGTTTAAAATATTCAAGTTTACACATTTAGATCATTTTTTGTATCTTAGCAACAGGTTTTGTGAAGATTTGATTTGTTTGCAAGTGTTTTTATGATGCTTACAAGTTTGAAGCTCAAGAGAGGAGAAGGAGAATTGGTGGAGTTAAGATCTAAAATTGTTTCAAGGAGAACAAACATTACTCAAGCTTCAATATTCATGGTACATGAATAAGGTCCCGAAGAGATGTTTGAAGATGAGAAGACTTTTAGAAAAGCATTATTTGAGATTTCAAATATGGTTAAAGTTCTATATGAGGAGAGGAATTCCAAACTTTATGGAGACAACTCAAAACCTCATGGAGGAAAATGAGACAAACATCCAAAAGGGAATGGAGGGAATGTTGACAACCCACCTTCACCTCCATCATCATCCTCATCTCCATCTTCCTCCTCATCTTCAACTTCTTCTACCCTTTCACAAACACATCCAAAATCCCAAAAAAGTCATGGCTAAACTCCTTTGCTTAAGCTTAATATTAAGTTTGAACTGACTATGTACAATGGAGAGGTAAATGGAGAAAGATTAGATAATTGGATTTGTCAGATTGAAGTGTATTGCAAGATACAAAGAATCAAAGATGATGAAACCAAGATTTAGCTTGCTTCTCTTAGATTGGAAGGTGCAACACTAATTTGGTGGGAAGCCAAAACTCAAGAGGACATGAAGAAACATGGTAAGGTTTTATCCTCTTGGAATGATTTTTGTGTTACAATAAGAAGTCAATTTTATACATTAGCATACATGTAGAAATCTATTATGGACTGGTAGAACTTTAGGCAAGCTAAAGGGATAAATGTGTAATCTTATACTCAAGAATTTAGGAAAAGAGCTTTGAGTTTGGGTATAGATTTGTCCTCACAAGATACTTTTCTCAATTATATTGGAGGATTGTATGGTTAGTTGAGATATACCATTCTCAAGTTTAACCCTACAAACTAGATGAAGTTTGTGTTCAGGCAACTCATTTAGAGGCAAGAGGGAAAAATGTTTTTGAAGAAACTAGTGAGATTTCCTTTGAGTTTGGAGAAAAAGGAAAATCTAAGTTCAAAGGAAAGGGGAAGAATAATGTTTCCATCAATATGGAGAAAGAAAAAATTACATGTAAACATTGTTCCAAAGATGTCCATGATGAGGATCATTGCTGGAAAATTCATACAGAAAAGAGACGCAAAAAATTGAAGAATAGGGAGAAGGAGAAGATATCTGCAACTACGTAACATGACTTAAGTTCAAATTCTAGAGATGAAACAAAGATGAAAACCATGGATTTGAAAGGTAAGGACATTGCAAGTACTAGTTCTTCAAATTGTCTCAATGAAAATTAAGATGAAAAAACAAGAATAGAGCTTTTCCATATTAGAGTTATTCCAAAACAGACCAAGATAGATACATTGTTTGATAGTGGTTCACAAGAAAATTATATCTCAGAAGAAATTTTCAAGAAGTTGAATTTAGAAACCATTCCTCATCCTAAGCCTTATCCTTTAGGTTGGATACGTGTCAATGCAAAATTGCAGGTGACAAAAATATGTAAATTGAAATTTGTAATCACTGCAAACTTTCTAGATGAGGTAGAGCTTGATGTAATTCCAATTGATATATGTGATATTCTTTTGGGAAGCCCATATCTATATGATAGGAGAGGTATTTTTCATCACCATGAGAACACATATCATTTGTTCAAGAATGGGATTGAGTAAATTGTTAGAGCACACAACAAGAAGTTGAATGCATCTCTTGTAAATGCGAGACAAATGAAGAGGATTGTTAATGCTAGTTAGAACTTTGCATTCTTAATGATCAAACATGAAGGTGTTGAAGAATCTAAAGCCTTTCAAGGAAATGGTTCAAGTTTGAAATCTGATTCCATTGATGTTTCTAATTCATGTGATAAGATTTTTTAGGAGTCTAACATGTTGCCTCCTTGTCGAACTGGTAAATCCCCTCTGCGGACAGAGGCGATCCCACTAGCCCAACACGGGTCTAGCAACAATCACACATGCTACACACAGGTTCCTAATTGCATAATTTAAAGATCGATCAGAATGATCTACCTGGAATCCAACACTATTTGTTGTAGAAGAAACGTCGCTCCCATCCTTTAGCTTTGGCTGGTCACAATCCTTACGCTCCACGTAAACGGACACCTGCACAAGCAAAGAACAATACAAACACAAGCGTAAAATCCAGTATATGCAATTATATATCGGTCAGACAAGATATACCTCAAATATCATTAGAAGGCACATGAGTGGAACCATAATGATAGTCGTTCATTAATCAAATAAAAACAGAGAAAGGTTACAACCAAAGAGGCCTGACGTTGAACCTCCTTTGACTGGGCCAGCAGCTAAATACGCCTTGCAAAGTGACCTCCTCCTCTCTCAATATTTTGGCAGCATAACTCCTCTATAGCTCTCAATTCTCACTATCAATCCAACATAATCTTAGCTCACCTTAGCTCTCTCCAAAACTTCTTGGTTTAATGCAGGGTGACAGTCATTTATAGATGGAGGAGGAGGAAGTATGCATTGTATCTGGACACCTACTGAAGATTTGGCATTGTCCCAGAATAGCCTTTGAACTAGGTTGTCATGGATAAAAAATACGACACTCGACCACTTCCATGGGATTTTTCCCCAGAGAACTGCATGAGTAATGGAGGGAAAAACACTTAACTGCGCGTTGGCCAAAAAGCATGACCAATTTTGGGTGGCGCGGGCTTTGTTCTGTGACAGAGCGTTCATGGGCGCGCCCTCTTTGGAGGAACTGAGCCATTGGCGCGGGTTAGACACTGTGGACCCGCGCTAATGGAAAAAGGGCATTTTTTAGGGCTAATCTTCAAAAGGTGTCTTCAGGGATTTGGAAGTTCATACTCAGGAGAATCCAATGCAAGTGTTTTTAAGTTGTGTC
>APFE030296499.1:0-19666 GCA_000404065.3 Pinus taeda
CTACTACCAGACCAGACATTTCATTTGTTGTTGGAATCCTCTCCAGGTTTATGCAAAAGCCTTGTGAGGGACATTGATTTGCTGCAAAAAGAGTTCTAAGGTACTTGAAGGGAACTCAAGACCTTGGAATCAATTATATACAGGTGGACGACTTCAGCTTGATTGGATACTCTGATTCAGACTTCGATGGAGACAAAGAAACTAGGATATCTACTTCAGGATATGCTATGAGTCTTGGATCAGGAGCTGTCTCCTGGAGATCATGCAAACAATCAGTTCCAGCAGATTCCACAACAAAAGCAGAATACGTGGCAGCAGCTGAAGCAACAAAAGAATTGTGTGGCTCAGGAAAATTCTTGAAGATTTGCAGGTAAAACAAGTACAATCAACTCCACTCATGATTGACAACACCTCTGCAATAAAGTTGGCCAAGAACCCAAAGTTCCATGATCGAACAGAGCACATCAATACTAAATATCATCTGATTCGACATCATGTTGAGGCCAAAACAATCCATCTCCGTTATTGTTCCACAAATGAGCAATTGCAGACATCTTCACGAAAGCTCTTGGAAGAGAAAAGCTTGAAAGATTCAGAATGATGCTTGGACTCACCAACATCCCTTCAGATTAAGGGGGGGAATGTTGACACCTAATCCGAAACGGATGGGTGAACTGGACAGTCATCAAGAAGATGAACTGATCCGTCATGCTTGTATATATAAATATGTATTAGCTAAATGAATAAGATATCAGTTTCTCTCGCTCATTCTAGAGTTACCCTGGCCTGACACGTTCCAGCAGCGACTGCTCCCAGTTCACCTAAATGCTCCATTCGCTTATCGTGCTTCTCCTCCTTCATCGCTTTCTCGTACGGCGTCGCCTCCGAGTCGGCGTTCTGGTTCTTATGGTGGTGGAAGTGATGGTGTTTATTCTTAGACATCCTTTCCGAAATTGATTTCAATTACAACGGTATGAAAGGAAATTCAAAAACCACTGATATATAGAGGTTTGAATAATTAGATCCCGATGCAATGTAAGGAAATGCAGACAATGACTTTTACCCACTTAGAATACTCAAATTGCTGAGCAAATTAGATTACATGAAGGAATGGTAGGGAATTAGTCCGGTATATATATAGCCAGAGTTGAATATTAAACACGCTATACCGTGTGAAAACAGAGTTCACGCGTGCGCGGTCTCCAAATGGCCGGTCCGCCTGCATGGTCTCTCCCTATCCAATAGATAAGACCGACGAGGAAGGTGTGTTTGATCGGAGGTGCGCTAGTTGGACATTGTCAACTGAATGGACAACGCGTTCGTGCAGTTTCGAGAGTGGCTGCGGCTACCACATAGCCTGTGCTTATCAGAAAGCGAATGATGACGAGGAAGGTACGTTTAATTGGATGGAGCAATGTGACATTGTGAAGTAATGAATATTAATAATTAATAAATTTAAATCGCGCTTATAACAGGCCTACATTTAAATCGCGCTTCAGAAATGAGCATGGACAAATAAAGTATGCACATTCCAATATGCAAGTAGTTTATTACCTCCTTGAAAAGGTGTTTAAGAAATTTATGTTACACCTTTTATTTAAAAAAAATTGTTCATATTTGAAATAGTACAAGATAATGTAAATTATGCTAATAAAGTTAAATTTATATATAATTTTTAAGTACAATATATATATATATATAATATATATATATATATATATATATAATATATATATATATATAATATATATATTATATATATATAATTTTTTAAATATATATATATATATATAATTTTTTAAGTACAATATTTAATCTCTAAATAATAATATGGTTTTTTTAAGGGTTTTTCGTGAAGGATAGAAAAGTTGAATTTTATATAATTTTTTAGTAAGATTTTTAATCTCTAATAATAATATGAGTTTTTTTAAGAGTTTTTCATAAGAGGGATAAGTTTTGGGGATTGGGGATTTTAACTATGGTAAAGCAAAGAAAATTTGGGATAAAACTTGAGGTGAAGTTTCTAAGACTTTTAGGTCATTAGTAGAGTCTTGAGTTGTCTCATGGGATTTTTAAAAGGGATATTCATATTTTAAGTGAAATATTATTGCTCATATAATTGGATAGTGGTGATTTCTCTCAAGGCCTTAGAAATTACTATGGGAAGAACATAAAGTATTTTTGTCCTAAGTGAAGTTTCAATAGACCATGAGTGAGAAATAAAATTGCAAAACACAAAACATGCCTTATATAAAAGGTCGTTACGGGATATGAGTTCCAATATGAGCTTCTATGCACTTAGGATGTGCTTCAAAGGTTGATCAAGGGATAAGCTAAGCTAATTATCTTCTAAATTAATATTATTTTATTAATGAGCTAATGTAATTATCTCTTAAATTGATATTTTTTATTTAACTAACTATGTGTAAGCCCATTAACAATATATTTAACCATTTAAATGAATCTTTATCATGCAAATGAGATATAATGTTATCAAACCAGCTCACAGAAAGATAGAAAAGATAGATCAATGCCATAGAATTCATCCTCTTCGAAGGGGAAACCTCCTTGAATGATACAAATGAAAATATATCCTTTCTATATATAAGAGTCTAAGTTGTCATAATATAATCAGCGGGTAAGTTCTTCCACTTGATGAAATACTCTGAAATTGATCTATTTCGTAGTTTTCAATTTCTCGGTTCTATGACTGCTTCAGGTTCCAATATGAATTTTCCTTCCTTGTCAAGTTCTCGCAATGAACTGAGATCTTCTGCAACTTTTGAATGAGTTCCCACTCCTTTGGGCATATGGATATATGTAAGGGCTGATGTTTGGAGGAACACTTGGTGGAATCAAATGAATAGCATGATCATGATCACGAATAGGTGGGAGGGCTTTGGGAGTCTCAAATACCTTGGAATGATTGTCGAAAACGTTTTGGAAATATGGAGAAATATATGATTTTGATGTGGGATCCTCTAGTGAACATAATTGTGCAATTACACCCCGTTGTTCTTTATTTAGAAGCTTTGTCATGTTGTTAGAGTTGATTATCTTTCCAGGTTTTCCTTCGATACCTCTCAATTAAACTTTCTTTCCTTCCCAAAAAAAATTCAAGAAAAGTTCTTGAAAATTAAAAGCTATCGTACCCAAAGATTGTAGCCATTGGACTCCTAATAAAACATCAGCACCACCCATTGGAATGGAAAGCATTGGGCTACTCAATACATATTCTCCCATGCATAGTTTGATATTATGGCACTTTCCAAAGCAATTTATGCTTCCTCCACTTGCAACCATCACTTGACAATCTGGTGCTAGATATAGGAAGCAATTCAATTCATTGGCTATCTTACAATCAATAAAATTATGGGTACTTCCCAAATCGATCAACACTCTTACCGTTTTCTTCTTGATATGTCCTTCTATCTTGATAGTTTGAGGAGTGGTAATTTCTTCCAGGGCATTACAAGATATGGTCAGATTGATTTCCTGAGACTCAATGTGATCTTTCAATTCTTGAACATTTTTCTTCTTGATATGTCCTTCTATATTGATAGTTTGAGGAGTGGTAATTTCGTCCAATGCATTACAAGATATGGTCGAATTCATTTCTTCTTTCTCGATGTGAACATTCACTTCTTGAACCTTTTTCTTCTTGATATGTCCTATCTCGAGAGTTTTAGGAGTGGTAATTCATTCCAATTCTTTACAAGATATGGTCGGATTCATTTCTTCATTCTCTCGGGTTGGTTCCTGGTGTATATACTCTTCTTTTGATGTTTCTTGATCCTTTTCTTCCTTCTCTCCACAATCAATGTAAAATAATTCTCAGAACACTTATGACCTTTAATGTCTTTGTTATCACAATTGTAACAAAGCCCTTTTTCTCTTTTTTTCTTCCAATTGCTTTGGTGTAACCCTTGTAGGTTGTGCAAGGCTAGGAGAAACAACATTTCCATGTTTATAGTTGTGAGGGATAGACTTCCTTCTTGCCATAATTTTTCTTTCCACTTTGTAACAAAGCCCTTTTTCTCTTTTTTCTTCCAATTGTTGTGGTGTTTCTCTAAAGAAGGTGTTTCTCTTTGTATCCTCATAATGTGCTATAATTTCCTCCATGAAAATTGACCACGTAACAAGCGGTTTATGAGAACAAAGCCCTTTATACTATAAAATTTGATCTTGTTCTAAATATGAAGATGCAATACATACCTTTTGTAACAATGGTACACCATGTAGATCAAAATAAGTATTTATTTTCTTTAACTATTAAAAAAATAAGTATTTCTTTTCTTTAATTTGTAATTTTATTGATTTATTTTTAATTTGTATTTTGATATTTGTTTCATGTTTTGCAATGAAATTATTATTATTGAATTATGGTTTTTCCTAAAAAAAAATTTAAACAAAAAATTGCTAATCTTTTATTTTTCTTTAACATTGATTTTTTAGCCATATATATATATATATATATATAATCTAATTATTTTTCATGTAAATTAGCTAAAGAAATTAAGTATTTTAGACACCTAATCCTTAGGGATTTGGTGAATATTTTGAAAATATGTAAAT
Source organism: Pinus taeda (assembly GCA_000404065.3). Classification (NCBI taxonomy): domain Eukaryota; kingdom Viridiplantae; phylum Streptophyta; class Pinopsida; order Pinales; family Pinaceae; genus Pinus; species Pinus taeda. The sequence continues at coordinate 4,576 of APFE030296499.1, forward strand.
AAGGGAAATATGAATAGTTAGAATAAAAAAAAACTTAGGATATAAAGGCTTGGAAGACATACCAAAATCTTCGTAACATAGCATCACAACACAAATTCTATTCTCATATTCCCTCCTTAGTAATTCCTCGTTCATTCTCGCTTGTTAGCTTTGACCACTTTATCAAAGCTGAGCATTTTACTAACCCTACTCATCTCTCCCTCTGTCAATCATGACAACCTAATCGATTTTCCCTATGTGTATGACATAATGTACCAGAAACACTTGTCGTTTGGTTGGTGATCATTGACGGTGATGAATTTTGAGGAAGTTGTCCTCTTCACTTCATATAGGAGGTGCAATTCTCTATGAATGTTTTTTCTTCAATATTTTGTTCTCACAATTGCTCTGAGCATAGTTCTTTTTTAATTTTTTCTATGCTTTTTCCATCTCTCCATTTATCTATTAACATTAAAAACCTTAATATATGGACTTAACATTGCTAGAAAGATCCATTACCCTCTTCATATTGCTTTTACCCTTTACATTATTCGACAAATTTAAAAGCATTTTTCATTTTATCATTGACGAAAAATGTAGAGAGTTGGAGCACTTGGGCCTCTATTTAACAAATTCAAATATATACATTTAAAAAACCATGTCACACCATTCTTCCCATCCAGATTCAGTGTCACTTTACTATGGAGATTCTTAATATATAAATAGGCTTTGTCAAAATACCATGGCTTATCAATAGGACATACCTAATAAACTATGTGGCATTTATTCATATGTTTTTTTTCTAGTTAATTAATTTAATTAAAATAACAAAAAATGAAATAAATACTTTGAAAATAAATCTAAACTTTTGATTTATTGATATCACTAAAAATATTTTAGAATATTCAATTGAGATTAAGCCTCTAACATTCACTTAATAATTATTTCTAATTAAATTAAATTGTATTGATAATCAAATTGAAATTCTAGAAACCTTATTCCAAAATATACACACATACGTCCTTAATTAATATGATAAATTACTCATTTAAACTATGTGATTATTCCCATGAAATGAACAAAAACATAATTTTGATATGTTATTTAGCTTATCCACAGTTTACATTTTAAATCCAAATATTCTAAAATTTTACATGGTGCTACTGAAATCAAGATGCTCAATACAAAGACTACTAAAAGAAACACAATATTATTAAATATTCACATCAAAATGCTTATGAGGAAGATAAAGTGATACAACAAACAAGTAAATTTGAATGCAATATCAGGAAGATCGACGATGTTTTTGGTGAAAGAATGAAAACTATTTAGAAAGAATAGTTATTGGTCACAGGTCAAGATCTTTTACTTCTTTTAGAGTTTCCTTGTTCTTTGATTCTCATGGAAGGTGAAGCCCCCAGCTAATCTCGTCTTCAATCTTGTCCCTGTGGGCATTCTTTGTATCCTTCTTTTCTCCATATTTCTTCTATTGCGTACAAAATGACATAACTAGTACTTCAATAATAGTAGTTATAGCGTTATATTTCTAATAAATATATCTTTTTGGTTGGCCTTGTTTATCAACCCTGTGGAAATTAGGATAATTCAAATTTTACAGATCGATTCATACATTTTAAATTTTAGAAAAAGTTTGACCTCATCACCATTAAATTTAAAATTAAAGAATAAGAGATACCAGTGGAAACATATTGGCATCAAATCCTTCCAATTCCCCTAAATGCTCAATTCACTTATGATGCTTCTCCTCCTCCATCGCCTTCTCGTATATTGTCGCCTCTAAAGTACACTCTTGCTTCTTCGATGGTCGAAATGATGACCAAGCTCATGTTTCTTCCGAGACATCCTTTCCAAAATTTCAATTACAACAAATTGGAAGGAAATTCAAAAATCACTTTTATACCCTTAAAATAATTAAAACAAAATTGAATTAGATCGCAATGAGATGGTAGTGAATGCAAATATTGACTTTTAACATCTTGCGATACTTAGAATGTTGAGCATATAATATTAGATGATGGGATGACGCGAAAGTGGTGTTGCTCTACAGTACCTGATGTACAATCACATCAAAATTTTAATCTAAAGTAATTTGTTTTAATCAATAACCATCATATCAATCTATAGTCATGAACATATATTCATACACAAAATGTTAATCTACAACTAGTAAATTTCTATCCATCATCAGCATTGGAAACTTAAACTATTAATATATAATTATACGCAACATAGTAATATACAATAGTTAATTTATATCTAAAATCATCATAAACCAAATCAGAGACTTTAAGAAATTAGCCGCACAGAAACCTGCACCTGGAGACATTGTCCTCCCAACCACTAACTACCTCCAGTTCTCCCCTGAGCTTGATTGTTTTCCCATAATATAAAGCCTCTTGTTGATCCCCTCAATGGCTATTTATTCCCTTCTTCATGATAATGTTTCCAATTCCGAGGCGTCCCTCTTTCGTAAGATTTAATGCTTTCTTTCCTAGGCTTTTACTTTTAAAGCTGACCTTTGTCACCCATGATACTTTAAACGAAACCAGTCTTAGAATTTTTCTCTAGCTAAGCTGTTTCTAATGGAATTTACCTCCCACACTTAATCTTATCTAGAATCTTTAAAGATTCTAATAGTGAAGAATTGACAATCTTATCTCGAGTCTCTTTTCTGAGTGCATAATTACCTCAAATAATAATTTCTTTTATTAACAAAATATTTACAATAACTTATGGATAATTTATGGAGTGATTTTAGGATTTACGAAAAATCTGATTTATGAAGTGATTTATGGGTGATCTATGGAATTCTTTTAGAATTTAGAAAAGCTGTTGCATTTTCTCAATTCTACTTATGGTAAGCCTGTGGGAAAATATGAGAACTAATGACATAATAAATGTAGAATGAAGCGAAGAGAGAATAAGGATGGATTCCAAGCATGCATTAAAAGACAAGTAACTATGTTATTTGAAAATCGTTGTGTTTGTGTGTGGTGCATGAAGAAATAAGAATCAAATTTATTTACTTGAAAAAAATTCATGTGATAAAGAGTCGAGATTATTTTCTTGGGAAAACATCCATGGAATTCCATGCATGTAGGAGTAAGTGTTTTTATCATTCAACTCTTAAAATGGGATTCCAAGCATGCATTAAAAGACAAGTAACTATGTTATTTGAAGATTACCGTGTTTGCATATGGTGCATGAAGAAATAAGAATCAAATCTATTTCCTTGAAAAAAATTCATATGATAAAGAGTTGAGATTCTTTTCTTGGGGAAACATCCATGGACTTCCATGCATGTAGGAGTAAGTGTTTTTGTCATTCAATTCTTAAAATATTTCATGTGCATTGAATTCTTAAAATATTTCTGTGGATAAATAATTGTGTGAATTGCATGATTTATTAGAAAATAGGGTCCAAATATGTCTTCGTATATCCGAGATTTTGATAGGTGTGTAAAAACAGAAAGATGTGTTTGTAAATGAGACCTATCTCGCCACACACATATTTCATATTTGAAAAATTCATTTGCAGCCTCTAGAAAATGGTGTCAAAAGTTTATAGAAAAAATAGAAATATTATGTAATATTTACATCTGGAAAAATGGCCTTCAAAGATTCATTTGAATATTTCTAACCGTGACACCTGTGTAAAAACTTGGAGAGGGTTTCTCTAATGCACCCATTGCCAACAAAAACTATGTTTGGTTTTCAAAAATTCTCTTCCAGTTGTTCGTAAACCACTCCCAAATTTAATGACTAAAACATTAAAAACAGTGTTGTCATTTGGTTTGTCAGCACAATAAGAATAGTTGTTATGTACATATAGAGATAGATATTGTGTTAATTTTCTTGAAAAGAAATAAATTAATTTCATGAAAAAATAAATAAATGTTAAGTTTTATATTTCTTAAAAATAAATAAGTTATTCACATGCACAAAGATAGAACAATTATGTTGATATTTATTGAAAAGAAGTGAGTTATTCACATGCACAAAAATATAATAATTATGTTAGTAATTCTTAAAAAGGACTTAATTTATTTCATTTAAAATATTATCAAGGATGTTCTCATGGCACATATGCATTAAATTTTTAAAGAGAAATATTGGAATCTTAAAGCAAATATGTGCTTATGTGCATATGAATAATACCTAGTATATTTGATCTACTCGAGATGAATATGTGAGTAACATTTTTGAGAGAGAGTTCACATAAAACCTTTGCATAAAATACCATGTGTTGTTTTATTTGAGAATGACTTGTTATTCATGCCATTTCTTGATGAAATATGACAAATTTGTTTGATGTGTGGAATGATAGGAAAACATTTTGTATTGCATGCATAATAGCTAGTGAGTTATCTAACTTTTGGAAAACTAATAATCCTTGGAAAATAAATATATATATTTGTATACAGTGAAGTATTTTTTTTTTTTTGTTTTAGAACTCTTCAAAAAGAAGAGAAAATAAAAGCACGTCCTTGTATATATTATGGAATTATATCCTTGAAATTGGTAAATATATTCTTTATTGTGTTAATATTATTTTGGAGGAATCTTTAGAGAAACATATACACTTGCATGCATTGAAAAATACAGTTTTGGTATTTGATTTCCGGTGAAACGGAAGTAGCAATCACATAATATTGATTGTATCAGCCTTATTTTGGGAAGAATAATATGCGTTTGCACCACTAAAAGGATTAGCTATGGTATTAGTTTTTTTTTGGGAGAAGATTTTGTATAGTTATTGGGCTAGATATTTTGGTAAGAGGAAAGTGTTTTTGTTCATGCATGAAATAATAATTGTTATGTGTTTGATCTCTTGGAAAATAAATGTGTTTATATTTCCATGCAAGATTTAGTTAGTTTCCTTTGGAAATAAATAGATGTTTCACATGAAACAAGAATAAGTTGTATGTTTTCTCATGGATAGATACATTGTTAAATTTGTTAAAATGGTTGAGAGAGTGGATAAATTTAATTTATGAAAAAAGAGGTTGTAATGGTGAAACTCAACAATCAATGTTTGAATACACATGGAAGGTTCAAGAATATAGTTGATCAAGTAACCACATACAATTATAAATTTAGCTATATAATATGGTTACAAAGGGATGAGCTCGAAGACGGTTATCATGAACAAATTCTACATGTATTGCTTGCTAAGTTGTATTCATCTTTGTATATGAAGTCATGAACTTTGGTGATGTCAAAAACCATGATTTTTGGATGAACCAAAAACATTGATGCTTGGTTTTATTTTTTTCATTAAGTGATAAGTGTTATGTGAGATACTTTGGTGTACTAATTATACTTATTGTCATTTCAAAATAAGTTGATCTATTTCCTTGCTTTCACTCACGTCCAAAGAGGTTGATGCAATTCCTTGCTTCCAATCATGAGAGATTTCATAATACATATTATTTGGAACAAAAAAAATCAAATTATTATAGAATCTAATTCTCACATCTCCGATGTAACACATTATATAAAATGAAACAAATCCGTAGTATGGATTAGAATGGATAGATAATTTACAGAAAAGTATCCTTGCCTAAGTTAAAAGAAGGGCACAATTGTTAACGAGAATTTAATAAAAGAATGAAAAAAAAAACTTACTAATAGAAGAATATGAAATCATTACATTGTTGTGACAGAATCCCAAAATTTACCAAAATCATTCGATTGTTTTCACTAGATCCTAGCATTGGCGCTTCACTACTCAGTGTAAAGTAGAAGTTTAATTGCTTAGTCCCAAGGAGAAGTTAACCAACTGCTCCACTTCTCAAGCCCTAGCCATAAATGCTAGTGTTTCCAATGCTAGAAACCTTAACGTTCTCCACCCAAATCTAAAATCATGCTCCAAGAACCTGAATATGTGAAAGAGGAATTGAATTTGAAACAGAGTAATGAATTCAGTGCTTTGATGAAGGGGCATGAATGGGTTTTCAATTTTTTTTGGATTTGTTTATGCTACCAATGGATGAGAATGCTAATATGAGTGTGTTTTGGAAGTCCAGGAACCACACTAATAACCATGACACCAGGACGAGTAAAGGTGAATTAGAATAGGTGTTTCATAATTCTCATTAATTGTTAATCATCGTAAGTCTTTATAAAAATATAGCATAGTAAACAATACCCTTTATTAAAAAACTACCATATTAAATACATAGATGCAACAAAACATTAAGGTGGATGAATAAAGAAAATCTTCTCTTTCATGAAGGAGACTAACAAAGGTGGAACCCTAGGTAGTTACTCTACTACGCACTACAGTGAAGAGTGTGAATGAGCTACCATGGGGAAATGAGGAATGTGCATGAACTTATAGGCATTTGATAAATGGCCAAACATTTCATAAGCATATGCACCTTTTCCAATGTCAGGTTACAAAGATATGTACCTTTTACAAGGTATTTTTTTCAATGTATGTAAATCTAATTTTCATTAATCTACATTATACTTAGTTCATATTTCATTTAAACATTGCTTAAGCATAATATTTGGATATACAAGGAAGTTATTATTTGAAAATCACTGAATCCATCTATAGGACATTGCGAGAATATGTCAACATCTTTCAATACCAATCATATAATTGGAATCTATAATTAAGAAAAGGATTAATGTGTGAATTTCCAATAGAGGGTCCATCATTCTTTATTTTTCTTATAATTAATAATTAAATAGAGAAGAAATTTGGAAAATTATTAGAATGTTGTTATATAATAATAGATAAAGTTGTGATTTTTAAAACTTAAATAATTAACTTTTATATTTTAAATTTTGTTTCAAAAACTTCTCTTTAATTAAAATAATACAGTTTCAATAATTCAAAATTACATTTTCATATAATTATTTACCAAAATTTAAATAAAATTAATAAAAAATATTAACACACAATCAAAGCTAGAAATTTTTATGGTACATTGATTTTCAACACACATTAATGATAAAATGACAATTTGAAAAATACGATTCTAATTACGCCTTATTTTGAAATTCCAATAAATTGTAATTACAAATGTCTGACCTTATATAGTACATATGTAAACAAACGATGCAAAGCTCACAAACACTCCATTGTCATGGTGTAAAAAATTTAAATACAATACTGAAGAGTAGCTTAACTACTATGTTAAATCACTCATTTAAGATATGACCAGTAACTCAAGGGAGTTATTCCCAATGCCATGGCTGAAGAACACTTTTGTAGGTCTAGAATTGTTTTCAATTATCTATAATCACATAAACACAAATCGTTATTTAGCTTATATATTAACTTTAATGACTATATTAACATCTATTCCCTTGTTGAATTTGGAATGTTGAATATAATGCCTATGATTGAATATGGTTGAAAATGATGCTTTTATTTCTTTCCAAGAGAAACGACTAAGGTTGGTTGAATTGTTGGTTTGCGTAGGAATTTCACAGATCTAGTGCATAGGAAGGGAATCGATTTAGCTGGAGAGTAGATGAGTATTTCACTTATGACATACTGGAAATTTTTCCCTTGTTGTAATTATCTAAAGAAAATTTTTTATTGCGAAAGAATAATAAAATACACACAATGTTACAGGTTCTCCCAAGAGTTGGTGTTCCCTGGGTATATCTTGTGTTATGTGTTGTCACATTTGTCTTATGATTTTTCTTCCATTATGCATGTTACAAAGCTCAGTGTGTTTGTGATTTAAGTTTCCATGATATCAGTAGTTTATATCTCTTGGTTTTTTCCTCTAGAAAATTACAAATGAGTTCACCGAGTTTTAAGGAAATCTAAAATGGTATGAGAGCTTAGTTTTTGATTGAGGAACATGAACATATTTCATCTTCAAGAGAAAATTATGTGATTCAGAGGAAGCAAGTTATCATGTCGATTTAGTTGTTAGGGTTTTGAGTAGTGTGCATTGAATCTACTAGCGTGATTTGTATTTAACAATGTAATTTGGTAGTATGGCATATCTGGGTCTCATATTTGAAGACCAATTTAATGATGCATCTAACTTTCATTTGTGGAATGAAAGGATAGAAGTGGTGCTGCAGGAATAAGGGGCTTCGTATTTTGTTGATAATATCCCAACCACACCAATAGATCCTCAGTAGTTGGCTTAGCATAATGAAATGGATTCTGAGGAAAAAAATTACTATCCTTGAAGGAGTCAAAGACCACATTATTCCTCACCTAATTAGGAAGAAGAAATCCAAATAAATGTGGACTATAATAATAATTCTTCATAAAGGTTCAAGTGAGGCCAGAAAGCTGGTAATGAATGAAAACCTCAAGAGAATTAAGATGTCTAAGTTAGATTCAGTGGTTGCTTGCCTTAACAAGTTTCCCAAAGTAAGGGAAAAGTTTTCTAATGAGGGTGAGACAGTTCAAGAAATGGAACTAGTGAATTTTGTTGTTTTGGGTTTCACCAAATCATGGGAGGCCTTCACATTTGGGATATGTGCTTGAGAAAACTTTCTAGATTGGAAAAATTTGTGGGTTTACTATTTCCAAGGGGAGGTTTGTAGATAAAATCAAGTTGCATCTCATGTTAAAAGGAAGGAAGATCAATAAATTTTCACTTTAGGCCGGAGAGGGACCAAGCATAAGGATAAAAAGAGTAATTCTGGTGGGTAGTTGGGTTCCAAGGGAGAGAATAAGAACAAATATCACGACAACATCAAGTATTTCTCGTGCCACTAGTTTGGGCATTATACTACTAAATTTAATAAGAGAAAGAAAGGGTAGAAGAAGGACCACATAGCAACCTTTGCAGAGATTTTATGTTTGATACAACCACAAAATTTACTAGAAAATGAGGGTGTGACTCAGGCAGTGAGATTAGAGAGTTGTGACATAGGTGCTTGGGAGTTGGTGGCAATTCAGTTGAGCACAAGTAGGTGTGAAAGCGAAGTGAAGGAAGAGCGAGAGTTTTGGTAGATTGTAGACCTCAAATTTTGAAAAGAATAAATCGAGTGAGATTCGAGCATCCACACCTAACTGCAAAGGTCCATTCACATGTGCATGTAGGAGAGAGAAAGTGTGCTTGCATGTGTGGATCAAATTGTTGGTTTGTTTAAGAATTTTGTACATCCAATAGCCATGAAGGGAATTGATTTAGCTAAAGAGTGGACGAGTATTTTACTTCTGGTTAACTAGGAATTTTTCCCTTGTAATTCTTAGATGAAAATCCTTTGCTGCAGATTAGAATAATAGAATACACACAATGTTGCAGGTTTCCCAGAGTTGGGGTGTCCTAGGTATATCCTGTATTTTTATGTATTGATGTGTTTGTGTTCTAACTTATCTTTTTTTGTGCATGTTAGAAAACTCAGTGCATTTGTGATTTAAGTTTCTAGAACATTTGTTGTTTATATTTCTAGATTTTTACCCTTGGAAAATTACAAATAAATTTTATTGGGTATTAAAAAAATATAACACTTTTAAGTTGATTTATACTAACATTATTATTGTTAACGATATTAACATTAATAGTAACAATATGATCCTTACACAAATATTATTATATTAAAAATATTAAGTGTATATGTGTGTGTTATAATTAATAAAATAATATTAATAATAGAACATTGTTAATCTTATTATTAATATGAGTGATAATGATGATGGTTTGTTAGTATTAATTTCCTTCATGTATTGATAACAATATTATCTTTAACATTATTATTATTAATGTTAATACTATGACCTAAATGTTATTAATAATAGTAATATTAATAATACCACTAATATATTTAATAACTTTAACAACAACATTATAATAGTATAAAAACATTATTACATTAAATTAAAATGAATTATTACATGTTATAATAACATGTTACATATAATAATATTATTACATTAATCATATCAATAGTGTATTTATGCTATAATTAATGTATCATTGTTAATAACTTAACATTGTTAATGCTAATAATAATTGTATTATTGGTTTGGAGTGCAAAAAATAATGTGTAATTTTTCATTGTTTAAATTTTTATTTTTAATGCTATAGAAATTATATTACTTAAACTTGTGATTCCAAAAAATCTTTGTTAGATTTTGACAAACAAACATATACCTAAAAAAGTGTTAAACTTTAAAATAAGCATATTAGTCAATCAGTGAATTACTTATTATACAAGGAAGCATATTAGTAAATCAAGATGCTCAATATGAAGAACAAAATATTTAAGAAAAAACATTCATAAGCAAGCTTCAACATTACTTATTTCCTGGCAAGAATATAGTCAATCAAGTAAGCACATACAATTATCAACTAAGTTATTAGTTAAGGAATATGATTGCAAAGGAATTATTTATTATCAAGAATATAGTCAATCAAGTAAGCACATACGATTATCAACTAAGTTATTAGTTATGGAATATGATTCCAAAGGAACGGGCTCCAGTTCTTCATTTATTGCTAGCTACATTGTACGCATCTTGATATTTGTAGTCTCTAGTGATGCAAAAAGCGAGGTTCTTGGATGAGTGGTGAAGGTTTATTTTTTTGATTAAGTGAGAAGTGGTTAGTGAGTTTATTGGAGTACTAATTATACTTATTGTCTTATCCAAATAAGTTGATGCAATTCCTTGCTTCTAGTCATGTCCAGGTTGATGTAATTCCCTATTTCCAATTGTGGGTGATTTGCAAGCCAATTATATTTCACAACTTATTTTATGTGTAACATCAAAAATCAAATTATTCTAAAAGCTTAGGCTCTTAGGCTAACACATTATTTAAAATGAAACAAATCCATGGGACGGATTAGAATGGAGAGATAATTTCTAGAAAATCATCCTTTTCTTAAGTTAAAAAAATGGCACAATTGTTAAAAAAAAAAAAAAAAATTAAGGATGACACAAAACCTTACCAATAGCACAATCTAAAATCATTCAATTGTTGTTACAGAATCCCAAAATTTATGAGAATTTTTTTATTGTTGTCACCATAATCATTCCATTGGTATCACTGGATCTTACCGAAAGTTCCACCACTTAGGAGAAGTTCCACCACTCTTAGTCCCAAGTAGAAGCTCTTCCCAAACCCTCACCATAAATGCTAAAGTTACCCGGTCTAAAAACCCTAATATTCTCTACCCAAATCTTACTCCAAGAAGCCAAACATCTAAAGGAAGAATTGAAGAATTGAAGTTGAAATAGATTAGTGAATTAAGGGCTTTGATGATGGGGCATAAATGGGGTATCAGATTTTTTGGATTTTTTTATTCCAAGAGTGGAGGAGAATGAGAATGAGAATGAGAGGGCATTTCAGTAGTCCACATTCATAACAGCTAAGCCACTTGTCATGGGGAAGTGGGGAACGTGAATAAACATCTAGGCATTTGATAAATGGCCAAGCATTTTATAAATCCATTTGCAAAATCAAGTTTTGAAGATATGTACTTTTTATAAAGTAATTTTTTTTGAAATAGTGGAATCTAATTTTCATCATTATACATGTATAGTCAATTATAAAAGACACATTCGGTTTTTAATTATAAGTGCATTTAGATATACAAGAAAAACTATTGTGTATAGTCAATTATAAAAGACACATTCGGTTTTTAATTATAAGTGCATTTAGATACACAAGAAAAACTATTTTTCTAAAGTCGAAGGATATTAAGAGGTATCTTTCATTCCCAATGGTATAATTAGGTTGACTAGTATGTTAAATCACTCTTTTAAGCTATGACAATTTTGCAGGTATGGAATTGGAATTGAGGTGTTGGTGGACTAAGAATCACCATACAAATAGTAATAACAATAACAGCATCACAATACTATTAAATATTTACGTTAAAATGCTTATTAGGATCATAAAGAGATACAATGAAGGAACCAAGCTGAAGCCAGTGTCAACATGACGGATGACTTTTTCAGCGAAAGAATGAAAACCGTTTTAAAGCATAGGTACGGGGCGCAGGTGGCTAGAAATGGTGATCTTATACTTCCTTTTTGGCTGCCTTCTTTTTGTGATGCTCGTGGAAGGCATAGCCCCCAGCTCCCACTGCAGCTGTTGCTGCAATCTCCTCCTCAATCTTGTGCCTGTGCGCGTTCCCTGGATCCTTCTTTGCTTTATGTTTCTCGTACTGCATACCCAATGAGAGAATTAGTAATCCTATAATTGTATAGGTAAACTCTATAAAGTTGATTTAGTTTATCAACTTACTAAAAATTACAGAATAAGAGATATATATATAGTACCAGTGCAAACGTTCCAGCAGCGACTGCTCCCAGTTCACCTAAATGCTCCATTCGCTTATGGTGCTTCTCCTCCTTTATCGCTTTCTCGTACGGCGTCGCTTACGAGTCGGCGTTCTGGTTATTGTGATGGTAGAAGTGATGGTGTTTATTCTCAGACATCCTTTCCGAAATTGATTTCAATTACAACGGTTTGAAAGGAAATTCGAAAACCACTTATATACAGATTTGAATACAGACAATGACTTGTACCCGCTTACAATACTCAAATTTCTGAGCAGATTAGATTACATGAAGTAATGTTAGGGAATTAGTCCGGTATATATATAGCCAGAGTTGAATATTAAACACGCTATACCGTGTGGAAACAGCGTTCACGCGTGAGCGGTTTCCAAATGGCCGGTGCGCCTGCATGGTCTCTCCTTATCCAATAGAGAAGACCGACGAGGAAGGTGTGTTTGATCGGAGGTGCGCTAATTGGACATCCTTAAGCGAATGGACAACGCGTTGGTGCAGTTTCCAGAGTGGCTGCGGCGACCACATAGCCTGTGCTTATCAGAAAGTGAATGATGACGAGGAAGGTACGTTTACTTGGATGGAGCAATGCGACATTGTGAAGTAACGAATATTAATAATTAATAAATTTATTAACCTCATTCATAACCCCAAGTTAACTGAATCAGAATCAGAATAACTGGTCCATGGTACACAGAAATAAAGCTGGTCCATGGTACACAGAAATAAAGCTTTTTAGGTTAACATAGTTTAACATAGTGATTAAACCGATGGGAAAGTAAACACATGTTATTTAGCAGCGTAATCATGCTTTAGAAATGCTCATGGACAAATAAAGTATGCACATTCAATTATACCAGTAGTTTATTACCTCATTGTAAAGGCCTTTAAGAAATTTATGTTACACGTTTTAATTAAAAGAAATTGTTCATATTTGAAATACTAAAAGATAAAGTATAAATTATGGTAATAAAGTTAAATTTACATATATTTCTTAGTACATATTAGTTTCTTATTATATATATATATTATTATTATTTTTTGGACGATATTTAATTTCTAATAATAATATGGAGTTTTTTAAGAGTGTTTTTTTTAGAATGATAGAAAAGTTAAATTTTATATAATTTTTTTAAAGATATTTAATCTCTAAAAATATTGTGTTTTTTTAAGAGTTTTTTCATAAGAGGGACAAGTTTTGGGGATTGGGGATTTTAACTATGGTAAAACAAAGAAAATTTGAGAAATAAACTTGAGGTGAAGTTTCTAAGACTTATAAGTCATTAGTAGAGTCTTGAGTTATCTCATGGGATTTTATGGGATTTTTAAAAGGGATATTCATATTTTAAGTGAAATATTATTGCTCATATAATTGTATAGTGGTGATTGCTCTCAAGGCCTTAGAAATTACTATGGGAAGAACATAAAGTCTTTTGGTCCTAGATGAGTTTCCAATAGACCATGAGTGAGAAATAAAATTGCAAAATACAAAACATGCCTTATATAAAAAGTCGTTACGGGATATGAGTTCCAATATGAGCTTCTATGCACTTAGGATGTGCTTCAAAGGATGATCAAGGGATAAGCTAAGCTAATTATCTTCTAAATTGATATTATTTTATTAACGAGCTAATGTAATTATCTCTTAAATTGATATTCTTTATTTAACTATGTGTAAGCCCATTAACAATATATTTAACCATTTAAAGTGAATCTTTATATGCAAATGAGATATAATGTTATGAGAAGATAGATCAACGCCATAGAATCCAGCCTCTTCGAGGGGGCAACCTCCTTTACATTACACAAGTAAACAATTCTTGAATGATACAAATGAAAAGAGCTCCTTTCTATATATAAGTGTCTAAGTTGTCATAATATAATCAAAGCCGACATAACAATAATAATGTAAGCGCACAATAATAACAATAGTGGGCTTCTATGGGGCAAAATAATAACAGTATGGGGACTACATGGGCACAACAATATAATAAGGGGGTTGTACTAATAACAATAATGGGTTACACTAGTAGTATAGAGACCTAACATGCCCCTTTCCTTGAAAAAATGTTGTCTTCAATGCTTGAGTAGTTCTTGATGCTTCTATATAAATTCTTGTCCTCCCACGTGGAATCTTCAAAGGGTAAGTTCTTCCACTTGATGAGATACTCTGAAATTGATCTATTTCGTAGTTTTCAATTTCTCGGTTCTGTGACTGCTTCAGGTTCCAATATAATTTTTCCTTCCTTGTCAAGTTCTTGTAATCTTCTGCAAATTTTGAATGAGTTCCCACTCCTTTGGGAATATGGATATATGTAACCTTTCTCTGCATTTCTTCAACAATGAAACCTCTAAAGGCAGCCAACAAAGAACCACATTTAATCATAACCACATTTAATGATTTTTATTGCCTTTATCCATGCCCATGCCTAACCACTAACCTTTGTAGAGGAAGATGCGAATCAAAGACATTTGATAAGGCAAAGCTGGAATAAAAAACGTTGAATACAACTACTGAAAAACACAGAAGAGTCAAAGTGACAGAAAATGGAAGAAATTTTTTGAAATAGAGTAAGAATAATCCAAAAGTTGAATACAACTATGGAAAAATGCAGAAGAGTGAAAGAGACAAAAGATGGAAGCAAATTGTTGAAATAAAGTAAGAATAAAGCTTAGAACTTGCGAGTTTCTCAAGTACTTCTATTTGGGCATTTCAAGCATGGTAGCACAAACAACTGCTCATAATGTAACTACCTATCAAAAAATAACACTTATATATAACCTTAAAAGGAAATGTTACAAAATCTTAGAATTTTTAATATTAAAAGATATCTCATTTAATTTTTTATATAAATTATAT